>JAXCGZ010013322.1:42500-110000 GCA_037179515.1 Halocaridina rubra | reverse complement strand
CCCTCTTCTTTCTCCCCCGCCTCCTCCTCCCTTTCTTCTTCAGCTTTAAGCAATGGCCAACTTTCTCTCTTTGTGTCTTTGGCGTCTTTCTTTTCATTTGTTGACTTAATTTATTTACCCTCTTGGTAGGAGTTCGGATGCGATTTTTCCAAAGAATGTCTCACCGGGACAGGCAAAGAAAATTGCCCCACATCGGGCCCGGGCACCAGAAAGCTTAAGAAATAAAAGAAAAACAGATAGGGAGTGTTGTGCATTGTCAGACGACAGGACGCCATTGACCTCCTATCTCAACATTCATTTGTATCTCGGCTTCATGTTTTTCTTCAAGGTGCAAAAGTTAAAGATGCATTTGATTGCACTTTTGACCTCTCATTTTAATGGGAATACTTCTCACCAGCTGAGGTCACAGGAGGCAGTAAATATGACTTCTGGCTTTAATTTCTCTAACGTTCTTAAATGGGGAATCTCTCTCTCTCTCTCTATCTATCTATCTTATTCTGAGACAGTAAACACGTCTTCTGTCTTTGATTTCTGTGACATTCTTAAAAGGGAAGTCTCTCTCTCTCTTATTCTGAGACAGTAAACACGTCTTCTGTCTTTAATTTCTGTTGCATTCTAAAAAGGGAATTTTTTTTTCTCTCTCTCGACCGCGAATTGGTCTTTTAAATAAGTTTATTACTAAGTCTACCGTCTCCCCCCCCTTTTTCCATATTTATTTTTTATTTTTTTATTTTGGGTTTTTATTCTCCCAAGATCGCTCTCATTGTCAAGGTCACTGGTGGAATATTTGTTTGTTTTGATCAAAATATAAAATTTCTCCCAGATTATTATTATTATTATTATTATTATTATTATTATTATTGTATCTTTAGTTTTAATAATAATAATAATAATAATAGTAATAATAATAATAATAAGAATAATATTATTATTATTATTATTTGTAGTAGTAGTTGTAGTAATAGTAGTAGTAGTAATAGTAGTATTTTGTTAGTATTTGTCAGCATACTGATATAAATGCTGTCCAATTTACTATTTCCTATTTTTTTCTTTTCGCATTACATTTATTTTAAGCCACTATATATAGACAAAATGTGCATATCACAATATACCAAGACTTTGCTGCCATTATTTTTACTTTAGCTAAGATTGTTTGTTATGTAAAAGCCCATCTCTGTAAAAAGTCTGTAAAAATGTCAATCATTATTATAGCAGTAATTTTATTTACGCAGTATAATGAATGCACATTTGAAGCTCATTATATTATTACAACATTGTTATTTGTGTGTACCTTGTTTTAAAATGTAATAATCAATCAGTTTTAATTGTAAATATGTCATTCTTATTAGAGAAAATGTAATAATGAAGATTTAAGTAGAACTGGGAGTGCCTGTGGGCACTACAGAGTACTTTTCGTCTGGTCTTCTGTAGCAGTAAACATAACTTGTCATAAATTTTGATATATATATATATATATATATATATATTATATATATATATATATATATATATATAATTTAGAGTAAGCATTTTAAGATATGCGAGGGAGTGTCTGCGTACACTTGCCCCCATATGCACCATAGTTGGTACTATGAAATACGATGGTACTAATTTGTGCTCGGCGCAGGCATGAAAATTGGCAAGCATATTCCCACCTTTAAATTAAAGGCTTTTCAGGAATAATAAATGATAATAAAATCCGAATCGATAGTGCGATCCATACGCGCTGATGTCTGGCGAATGACTAAAGCAATTTTTTCTTATTGTCTTTTTCCCAGGCTTGGTTAATGTTGTGGGAACCATGATTGGAGGAGCTTGTCAGGGAGCCACGCCCACTAGTCTGCCACAACCAATAGGAGCAGCTCTTCGACCACCCTGGCCTTCAGCTTCCTCTATTGAAGGTTTGTTTCTTATTTTGTTTTGTTTTGAATAGATACTGTCCTTCTTCTTCTTCTTCTTCTTCTTCTTCTTCTTCTTCTTCTTCTTCTTCTTCTTCTTCTTCTTCTTCTTCTTCTTTATCTTCTTCGCCTTCATCTTCTTCTTTATCTTCTTCTCCTTCTTTATAAATATATTTATCCCTTATATGATTGTGTATAAATCTCTTTAATTTAATATATCATTGTTTTCTTCGTAAGTATTATAATTATCATTTAGAGTTTTGTTTAATCTATTAGTTTGTATTCTTCTTCTTCTTCTTCTTCTTTGTGTTCTTCCTCCTCCTCCTCAGTTATGCATCATTTTCATTGTTTTTGGTACTTTGAGGCGTCAGGTCGAGGGTTCGCGCCCCGTTACGGTCTAAGGTTAGCAAGGGCATGCACTCATGGTAACGATTACATCTGCCAAAACTAGTCCATCCCAAGAAGGCAACCGTCCTAGCCCTTGGCAGAAAAGGGAGTCCGGGACGTAAAACCAGAACTTAGCGTTATTTTCTTCTTTATAATTAACGTATTAATATCTTATAATAATAATATTTGTCGTGTTTTTTAAATTTATTGATTTTTTTAATATTTCATCTGTCAATTTTCTAATTACCATGAAAATTGCAATTTTTTGTTGCTGCTTTTTTTTAATATTATTCTAATAGTTTAGTTTTTTTAATTATTATTATATAGTATCGTGGTCATGTTTTTTTTATTTATTTCTGATTTTAATTGTACTTTTCGGTGACCTCATTGAACATGCCCGGTAGAGTGCTTTTACCCGGCAGGTGATGTACACTCGTTAGAGCCCACCGCGGGGCGATAGGAAGGGTATCCAACCTTAATCTCCCAGCTTCAACCCATCTGTGTCCACCCGCAAATAGCTACCCCATCAGAATATTAATTGTTAGGTTAGGTTAAATTAAGCTGATGATTAACAATTTAAGGGGTGGCTCAAGCGGTAGCGTCCGCGACTCTGAGGCGTTAGGTCGAGGGTTCGCGCCCCGTCACAGTCTGAGGTTAGCAAGGGCATGCACTCAGGGTAACGATTACATCTGCCGAAACAAGTCCTTCGCAAGAAGGCAACCGTCCTAGCCCTTAGTAGAAAAGGGAGTCCGTGACGTAAAACCGGAACAAGGGTCTTTTTTTAAGTCCTGCAGGTCACTAATCTTTACCTGAGCCGAAATTCTTGTAAATATTGAAATCTTGCACAATTGAAATTTATTTTAATTTGTAATTTTCGGGAACCTCTGAAGCGTAACTATCACAGTGCTCGATCCAAGTCAGCGCTGGGGATCCGAAATACATATTATGATCGTGTAAGTGTGACCGCCGATAGAGCGGATGGGTAAAAGCGCGCGCGTGCGGGCACACGTGGATCTTAACCGTACGCATATTAGCCGGCCATTGTAGGGGGGGGGGGTTCTACAACTGGCGGGTCGCAAACCGTGGGAACAAGGAGGGGGGCGTAATAGGGGGGGGACAGAAAAGTACTTAGGATAGCAGTGATTAAAATAAAAGATCGGAAGTGTAGTTATTAAACTATAAAATTGCAGTTTGGATTATTATTATTATTATTATTATTATTATTATTATTATTATTATTATTATTATTATTATTATAATACTCTGTTCCGGTTTTACGTCACGGACTCCCTTTTCTACCAAGGGCTTGGACGGTTGCCTTCTTGCGAAGGTCTTATTTTGGTAGATGTAATCGTTACCCTGAGTGCATGCTCTTGCAAACCTCAGACCGTGACGGGGCGCGAACCCTCGACCTGATGCCTCAGAGTCGCGGACGCTACCGCTAGAGCCACGGTGACTACTATTATTATTATACTCTGAAGACAATAATTTACCTCATGAGATTGTCAGTCTCCTAGATCATTAGATGAGTGAGGTTATCGGTGGAACAGCTCCGAAAACTCACTCGCACTAATTATAGTTGTATTCATACCCCCATTAACACTCACTACTTCACATACACACACACACACACACACACACACACACACACACACACACACCACACACACACACACACACACAGTATGGTTATATTAACACTTCCATTAACACGCACTCCTTCTCCCCCTCTTTTTAGTATCCTCTATGCGTATCATCAACAGCTGCATAATTATGCATGCGCGTACGCACACAAAAAGAGGGATGGAAAATGCACGTGCATTATCACATGCAAGCACGCACACACATATTGTATAAGCACAGTACAATGCATGCGAATCCCCCGATGTTTCTCTACATGTAAAAGAGCCTCTGTTGCTAAGTAGATAAAAAATCTCTTACACACGAGGACCCTAGTTCGATCCCTCAGGGAATTCTTAGGGCTTCCTTTCCCAGGTTATCGGAGCAAGACCCTGGCTCAATCCCAAGTAGTCCAGAGTTCGATTCCTTAAAATGAATGTTATAAAAAGCTGATTTATCGTCATCTCAGGGCCTAATCCTACTATATTTCTGGGTTCTCAATACGTCGACTATTCTTTCAGCCTGTCCTCTTCCTGTTGTTTATCATTCTCTTATTTCTGCCTTGCCCTTAAATTTCTACCTTTTTCGTCGTGGTGTTTTCTTGGTGCCCGGGTCCGATGAGGGTATTTTTCTTGTTTGCCCTGGTGTCACACATAAAAAATTCAGAAGTTTCTAATTAGAATTTTTCTAAGGTCAATAAAATAATAATTATCATAGCACTTGATAACTCGAAGAGGTAAGGGAGTACGCCATATGAACTAGTAATGAATATGACCAACAGTACACAGGAGACGCCATTACTTTGTCCTTTTTATCCCACATAAAGGGCAGTAATTCTTTTTAATGATTGTGACACCAGGAAAAAAAAAACTTGCCCTCGTCAGACCTGGGCACTAAGAAAACGTAAAGAGAAACAGAGATGGGGAGTGTTAGTGACGTGTCAGATGTGAAGGGATAATAAGAGATGTATTACAAATATCCGAGATTAATCGGTGTTGGTTACTGGATCATTCCCAGAATAGATCCATGATATAATTTTTACGTACTTAATCTGGAACTTATGCAACAGGTTGTCTTAAGTTAGTTTAGGTTAGGCACATGTTAGGATTCATAGAATTTACATGATGTTATTTGTGAGCTTAATCTGGGAACTAAGTTAGGTACATGTTAGGTGAGTTTACCTAACCTAATCTCACTTCAATCCCAGAATTAATACCTAAATTGCATCAAACTTCAATTCTAGAATTGATCCGAATTGATAATGAAATCACTCTAGCATTCAAACTCGGAAAAATAGCTATCACTCTGGCATCCATACTTAAAAAGGTGGTCCCAACTCACTTCTCTTTTATCCTCTGTTATCCCCTAAACCAGCGATTCTCAACCTGGGGACCATGTAAGAATATTATTTAAGACGGCCACGTGTTTGTGCTTGTGTGTGTGCGTGCGTCCGTGCGTGCGTGTGTGTGTGTGTGTATATATATGTGTGTACCCGAAACTGCACTAACATGTCCAGTCACTAAGTATGCTAGGCAGAGACAGGCCTAATAATTTAGGCATTACTTAGGTTTTATTTTTCAATGTTTTTAGTGGGGGGACGCGGGAGGAAATGGAAAAGTGGGGGGATGATCGTATTGAAAAGTCCCGTAGGATGGGACGTGAGTGAAACAGCTTGAGAACCACTTCCTTAAACGGTTCCAGTTAAGAATTACACTAGATATTACTGTGCTATGATATTCATCCTCGGAAAAGGGGTCCCACTACCCTCTCCTTATTACCACCCCCCAAAAGGGAAAAATAATCACCATTGGCACGTGATATTTGGCATTTCCTTCATGGAAACTTCATGCTGATTTCCATCAAACAAGGAGTCAATTAAACCATTCTTCACAAATAAGGAAACATACTTAAAGGAAAAAATTATAAAAAAATTAATATTAGTATGTGAGTTTGTATGTATTAATGTTTTGCGTTTATGTATTATTATGTATAACTGTATATGAATGCATGTATGTGTCTGTGTATGGGAATGGATAATCGGCAAATGACAGAATTCGAGATTGTTATAGTTATAAGTTGTGATATTGAAGTGGGAATAGTGTTGATGCTGGTCGTGGAGGAGGAGGTAGTGAGAGGAGGGTAAGGGAGGAGAGTGTTGCATGGAGAAAAATTTGGATAGTGTGGGATAGAAAGGAGATTGATTGGCCCATGGCATCAGCCGCTTGTAGCAATACTACAACCGAAGGCTATGGACTTCACTTGGACTGCCGGGACAGCTCGATGTTAAGCCTTTTTTCAGTTACGGTTTTTTTTTCGTATGTTTTCATCTACACTGAATATTCTTGGATATACGTTAGACTTCTATTATTATCCCGTCACATCTGGCAAGTCACAACACTCCCATTACTGCTTTTTTACTTTCTCGTTTTTATGGTGCTCCTGCCCCAATGAAGGTTATATTCTTTGCCCGTCCCGGTGTCACTCATAAGAAAATGATGACATAACGCATCGGTCTTGCATATTTTAATTACGAAATTGTATTGAACTACTGTCGTATCTCCCCGTCTCCTGGTCTGTTTCATATGTATCCGTGTAAATAAAATTGCATTTAGCGTTTAATGTTTCCTCACTTTGCGAATTCCAATTATGACCGCGCGGTTTTTTTTATTTTGTTTTTATTTATTTATTTATTTTTTTTACGGTAAAGAGCCCAATGCCCGCCGATCCTGGTTAGTTCCATTTTTTTTACTCAATGACCCTTATCATATTTATCCTTAATACCAGGGATGCAGGTTGCATTTACTTTTTCTTCGCTTAACGCATCTCAGTTATCAACTGTTCTTGCACTTAAAGATTACTTTACCTCCACACCTGCAATAAAGAAGTTTTTTTTTTTTTGTATGTTTGCTTGCATATTTGCGCGAAATTACACTAGCAAAGTACTTACATCTTAAAAGACGTTTTCGTACGCATGTGTGTGTTTGTGTATGAGAGTGTTTGTTTGTGTGTGCGTGCGTATTTGCGCGCACTTACACCAAAAAGTACTTACATCTATCAAATAAGGTTTCTTATGTGTGTATGTGCTTACCTAATTTCTTACCTAATTGTGTTTACGGGAAAGAGCCTAAAGCTCGTATCTTCCCGTCCCCTGATCGGTTCCATTTTATACTTAGTGTGTGTGTGATTGTGTGTGTTCGCGCGCACTCGCTCATATAGCGAGAGATTAAACTGCTTTGGCAGATGGGGAAGAAGAGATAAATGATTGGGATAAAAGAATTGGAATGATTATACATCAAGGAAAGGGGGAAAAAGGGTTGGCCCATTTGAGTAATGAAGAGGAAGGGAAGATGACTCCCTTCCCCTTGAGGGACATGAAAGGGTTGGTTATATATTTTGAAGAATTACTGAAAGGGATACAAACTCTCTCTCTCTCTCTCTCTCTCTCTCTCTCTCTCTCTCTCTCTCTCTCTCTCTCTCTCTCTCTGTGTGTGTGTGTGTGTGTGTGTGCGTGTGAATTGTAACTACCTAATTGTGCTTACGGGAAAGAGCCCCTAGCTCGTAACTTCCCGTCTCCAGATCGGTTCCATTTTGTACTTAGTGATACTGATCATACTTGTCCTCAAAACTATGGATTGAGTTAGCATTAACTACCTCCTCGCTTAGCGAATTCCAATTATCAAGTACTCTTACAATAAAAAAGTACTCCCTTACATCCTGCAAAGAAGTTTTCTTACGAAGCTTCTAACTATTACCTCTAGTTCTAGTACCAGCCATATTAAAATATCGATCCTTATCCACTCTATCATAACCATGAAGGAATTTAAAGACTGTCACCATATCCCCCCTCAATCCTCTAGCTTCGAGTGATGGTGTCTGATTCCATCAGCCTGTCGTCATAATGAGATTGCGTATTTCTGGCACCAGTTCGTGGCATGTCTTTGAACATTTTCCAGCTTGACTACCTGCTTTTTCTAATGTGGATTCCAAAAAGATGCTGCATATTCAAGTTTTGGCCTCACATAGGTTACATAAATATTTCTGAACATTTCCTTGTCCATGTGACTGAAGGCTACCCTTACATTTGCTAAGAAAGCATATACTGCTCTTACTATGCCATTTATATGTATTTCTGGAGACAAATCTGCCAGTAGGTTTACTCCTAGATCTCTCTCATTCTCTGTCTCTTAAAGTTGTACTCCTGCCACCGAGTAGTCAAGCTTGGGCTTTCTTGCACTTGTATCCATTCTCATTACCTTACATTTTGAAGTATTGCATTTCATTAGCCACTTTTCTGACCACTCATGCAGACTATTAGATCCTCCTGAAGTTCTCTACCATTGCTCTCGTTTCTTACTTTCTTCACAATCTTTACATCATCTGCAAACATATTCATGAAGTAATTTACAGACTCTGGTAGGTCATTTACATATACAAGGATCAAAAGTGGCCTTAATCTGAACCCTGTGGAACTCCACTACTAACTCTTCTCCATTCAGACACTGATTGTCGTACTCTAACCTCTGTTCCCCTCCTTCTAAGTATGTCTTTTATCCATTTCAAGACATTTCCACCTATTTTAGCCATTGCTTGCAGCTTCTTAATAAGTCTCCTTCTGGGACAGTTTCAAATGCTTTTTGTAAGTCTAGGAATATGCAATCTGTCCAGCCCTCTCTTTCCTATAAGATTCGTGGTGTGTGCGTGCATGCGTGCGCTACAGGGTCAGGTAATGCATGGCCGGGTTAGAGAATGAAGTACGCATCTCTTAGTAACATTGAATTAAACCACAATTAATTAGCAGTTCTCTTGGGAGCCACAGTAGATCAGTGAAAAAAAAACATGTGAGTCAGGAAGTGACTAACTCGGGTCCAATCCCACTACTACAAGATGTTAGGAAGGATATTCATTCATCATCTGCCAGCTTCAACCTGTTTTTGTGTCTATCTCCGTTCATGGGGACTGATTATAACATACACACTCACAAAGGGTGCAACCAACAAGTTTAGCGATTTTTGGATAATCACATTACAAATCTGTAACTATTTTCTTTTTCCTCCACTGTTTCTGGTGATATATGAGCTAAATTTACATTATCAGAGACTTATGAATATTTTTGAGTTGGTGGGAGAATGTAACCCCCTCTTTTTGATAAATGATAACTACCCACAAAAAGGTTAATATTTACATTCACACCCCAAAATGGAAAAAAACACAAAGCAATGAAAATATATCTAAAACAAAAGCAACATTTTTTAGGTATCATCTCTCTTAACTTTGAGTGAACTAAGTTAACCAAACTTGACCTAGTATTTCAATAAATATCACCAACTTTTGTCCTAAATATGGGTGTAACGGTAAAGATTTACTTTAAAAATAAGAGGAAATATTCTACCATTCAACCTAACCTAGCCAAGTTCAATAATACCTCTTTTCCATATGGAATATAGTCAACATCTTTCTTGTTTAGTGCTTGATAAGTGACCAAGCAAAGTAGAATATAAGAAAATACACAATAACCGCAAAGTATAAAAGTACCTCTGGTAGGTCACAAAAGTTCGTAGGTGTTCTTCCTTAAACCCTTTCTCACATGGAGTATTATGTATGAACCATATGTAATGTGTATTTGTTTATTCAACAGCTATTTTGTTTAGTTTTGTGAGAAGTAAACAATCAGAGTAGAAAATAAAGAAATTCATTGTTGCTGCAATATATATGCCAGTAAGTGTGGTGACTTATGCTCACAAAAGTACATAGGTGCACTCCATTTAGACCTCTCTCCCTTAGAGTATCATGGATAAAGTATATGTACAAAAATTTTACTTAAATAACAGTAAATGAAGATTACATAATGTTATTAAAAATTTAAATAACAAATTATGTAAATGTGTTTGTTTGTTTTGTAAGATTTTTCATGGTATACTGTTCAGTCAGTTAAGGGACATGTTTACCTTTAACAAGAGCAAATATTTTGCTTTTCCTATGAAAATCGTTGTTAATATTTTATTTTCACTTTTCAAAGATTCTCAGTATGAATTTTCAGGAATCCCTTATATTTGCAAAATTGTATATAGCCTTTTGAGTCCAGAGAGACGTAATATTGGCAAAATTTTGCCAGTTAATGTGTTTTAATCCTCAGTATATGATGAGGCTACACAGGTTTGCCATACATGTCTTTTTCTTTTATAAAGAGTCTGTCCTCTTTTATTCACAAGCATCTGACAACCCTGATACAAATGGTATTTTGAACCAGGGTTGCCAAAGTATGAACATAAAAAAGGCCAGACTGTTTCTATAAAAAAAAAAGACACATAAGGGGGAAAAGGACAAACCTGGCAACCCTGCTAGAGTTCATTACAAATGATTGTTCAGGTTATCGTAATTTCCTCATGACCTTGGCAGGATATGCGCCATATGCTGGGCTATACTCACTGTTGACTGTGTCTGCGAATGGCACCCCAGTGACAACTACCACCACCTCCTCAGCGGCCATCCCCAGCAGGAGCCCAGCTCCGCTACCCATGTCTCCCCCAGGGGCGCCTCTCACCTCGTCCATGGCAGGAGTCATAGCCACTCACGCCGTCCTTGCCCAACTCCACGCCCTCTGTGCCCAACAGAAAGGTCCGTTTTCTGTATACAGTCTCACAGTATTTTTCTTGCAATGATTTATTGTCCAGAAAGGTACATCCAGTTGAAAATTATTTCTGATTTAGTCTTTTTTAAAAAAAGTGGCCCATTTCCGGCCCTCCCACAAATGTCATAAAAGCCACCTTTTTTAAAATATCACCTCAAACTGCAATATTCTTTAGAGCATATATTATTTTTCCCCTCCCGCTGCAATCTTCAAAACAGTAATCCTTTTTCTATCCTTCCTACATCTGGCTTCTGAAGAGAGATCCATTTTGTTCCCTTCAAATTATATTCTTTTGTGGTAAATGACTCCATTTGTTAACCCTCTCACAGGTATCATCTAAAGAACAACCTAGTTTTTGTTTCCTTTCCTCTTTACTTAAGCAGAACACTCATATATATCCTCCAAGCCCCTTTTTTGTCCCTCACACATACCTGTATTTCTTTTCTGAAAATGGCCTTATTTATAACCCCTCACAGGTATCTTCAGAAAAACAAACCCCATTTTTATGACCCTTCCAGTTATTTTTAAAAGAATGCTCGTGTATGTCCCTCTCACATCTATCTTCTTTGAACCCCTTTAATGCCCTGGTAAATGTTTTCATTAAATACCCTCTCACAGGTATCATCTGGAAAGCAACCCCATTTTTATGGTCTCTCCAATTATCCATAGAAGAACACTGGTACATGCCCCTCTTACATCTATTTTCTCTGTAGGAACCCCATTTGATGTCCTGGTACATGACCCAATTTATTACCCTCTCACAGGTGTCATGTGAAAAGATCCCATTTTTATGTTTGTTATCTTTAGAAGAACACTTATATATCCTCTCTGTATCAAGCCCATTTAGTGTCCTAGTAAATGGCTACATATATTACCCCACAGGTATCTGAATGACAACCCCACTTATATGTTCCCTCCAGTTACCTTTAAAAACACACTTATATATGTCCCTCCACATATATTCTGTTTGTATCATCCCCATTTAATGTCCAGTATGCATCCATGTCAGTGCTATCTGCTTCATTTTAACTTCTATCATGAATAATGACCAATGAGCCACTGTGGCCAAGTGGTAATGCTCGCGACATTAGATTAGAAAAGGTAATGGCCGCATTAATTGTTCGGTGACATTGGAGGGCATATAGAGCAGTGTAATGGGATGATTTGAAGAGGGTAGTAAGGGTTATTGGACTTGGACTTGGGGATTGTGGTGAAAATATGCCTCCAGATGTTGGATACTGCATTTTGTTTATGAAAGCTTGTATACCTCTTGGTCCCAGGTGTCTAATGTGTATGTTGCATATATTGTCAGAGGCCACAAGAGAATGAGTGAATGATATTGTTGATGATGTGCTTTATCTGATGGTTGGGGAAAGGTGTATAGTCTGGGTGTAAATGGAGCCTTCTCTTATGTCTAATGATGTGTCGTTTGCCACGATGGGGATGAAGATGACTGACATGAGAGAAATATTGTTGGATAATGTGATGGTGTTTAAAGTTTTGTGTGTAATTAGTATATATGTGACTGTGGCAAGCTGGGGTGATTCTTGTAATAGTGGTTGTGATGATGGTAAATTGGTGTGTTAGGAAGGGCAGCAAGCCTTAATACCCCAGGTCTAGCATGTCTGTGTCCTCTCCCATTTAAATAGGGACTAATTTTGATGCATTAAAGCAATGTATTAACTTCCATACTTTCCTTGCAGATGGCGCTCTTGCTGGAACCCTTCCGCCTACGTTGTTGCCAGCGCAGATAGGAACTAATCCGACTGTTGTTGAGAGTGTACCTGGACCACCTATTCCAGTGACCAGTTGTGGACCTTCAAAGTCTAGTTTGAATCACGTCACGTCCCTGGCCACTGGTGTGTGTGCGACAGAGAGCTACAGAGATGATCGCAAGCTACCGCAGACCACAACTTCACCAAAGGTTTTTGGCGCTGCCCAACGGACCACCACTAAAACTTATAATAATAATGTTAACAATAACAATAACAACATCAGTAGTAGTAACAATAATAATAAGAACAATAATAATAATATTAACAAGAGTAAAAATATGAAGGTGGCATCACAGCTTTTATCCTCAGTCAACGGTCATGCCTTCGAAAGCGAACAGTTGAGTGTTCTTGCTGCAAAAACTACTTTTAACAGTGCCAAAGAAGAAAAAGACAAAGTTGGTGTTCTTAGCCCCAGGCTGGTTGAGCAGCCACTGAACTATAAAATCGCGCCAAAAACTTCAGATGGGCCGACGCCGCCATGCCTAATAAGCCGCGGTGGCGGAAATGCTCCGGTTGAAGCCCATCTGGAGAAACGTGTATCACAGTCATGCAGTTCAGTTTCCCAAATTACGGAAGTTTCAAAGCCAAGCAATTTATCCGTAAATGAAAAAGACATAACAAAGACTAAGGCGCATATTTTACAGGTACCTAGCAAAGCTAGGCCTATGACACTCTCAATTCCAAATCCGTACAGAGCACATGACCTGTCGTTGTCTGCCGTGGACTTGGTAAAATGTAATGGAAAAACCAGTGCCGTAGAAACAAACAGAGCATTGCTATCGCCCAGTTCAAGTGAAGTAATGTGTAGTACTAATGCCATTGTGGCTTCAAAACCTAAGAATAGTCACAACAATGCTTTGATCCTGTCTGTTCCTCAGCCGCCGAGTGATTTGAGTCTGAGGCCGGAAACTAAAGACTCCTCTGTCGTAAATATGCACGTTCTTCATTCAGAAGCCGTCAAGAGTGATACTAAAGATATCTTAATTTCTGGCGAAGACCGACAAAATAAAAGTTCCTCAGGTTTGTAAGATTTTCTTTTTATAATTTCATTGTCAAAGGTAAGGCGCTCTGTTTTCTATTACTTTAGTATAGTGTTTATTTTGTTTCTTTTGTTATTTAGTACTTATAAACATTTGTATTGTAATATATATATATATATATATATATATATATATATATATATATATATATATATATATATATATATATATATATATATATATATATATATATATATATATATATATATATATATATATATATATATATATATATATATATATATATATATATACTTTTGCCCTGTAAATACTGTAGGCACTGCATATTATTTGACTGTTTTCACCTTTCACTTTATTTTAATTTTATATTTAATCTTCTCAGATATTCGCACATAGGAATCTGCGAAAGTTCTATCTTGAATTTCCTTACCGATTTTTTTATTTTTTTTGGGCTTCAGATGATGTAAATGAAATTTGCTCAGAGGAGCAGCAAGAGGAAGCAGAAATGTTAAATGCGAAAAGCGTTGATAGCGATGAAGGGGCTGCGAACAACCCTTTAGCTACCTTGATAGGAGATCAGTGCTCAAGAACAACGCCAGGGCTCCATGAATCCTATGTACAGGGGCGGAAGGTCAAATCCCAAGAACGGCAAGCGTCACTCGCTCCGACTACGGTATCACCTGTACCCGTATCTCCAACAAACATTCCCATATCTGTAGGGGATACCTCCTCTAGCTCATCCTGCCCTCCTATTGTGGCTCTAACGCAGTTATCGGTCCCATGCGTGGCTCCACCGGCCACGGCCGCTGCTGCCAACGGTGGCACAGGAAGAGCAGGAATGGGAACAGGTGATATTTGTAATCGTTCGTCCAGGAAGCCGACAAATCGTACAGAGGAACGTTCTACTCCTGCTGTCACATGTATGAATATTGCCATTATCGTTTTATTGATTCACATTTCTTTGGGTCTTAATTACATATTCATCACATAACATCCTAATTTCCTGTTAACCGAATATTAACTAAACATATCTTTACATGTGCATCATTATATATATATATATATATATATATATATATATATATATATATATATATATATATATATATATATATATATATATATATATATATATATATATATATATATATATATATATATATATATATATATATATATATATATATATATATATATATATATATATATATATATATACAGTAATCCCTTGCTATTTCGCTGTTCGCCTATCGCGGATTCACCGTATCGCAGATTTTTTTTTGGCAAAAAAAAAAAAAAAAATGTGACACCAGGATGGGCCAAAAAATTACAAAATAAAACAGCCTTTATCAAGCTGTAAAGAGAAACAGAGATGAGGAGTGTAATGACCTGTCAGATGTGAAAGGATTATAAAAGATGTGTAATGAATATCCAGCTCTCTGCTGGGTTTTAATATACCTCTGCCTTACTTTCATGATGTCTATTCCAATAATTCTTCCTTAGATATTATTATTATTATTATTATTATTATTATTATTATTATTATTATTATTATTATTATTGGCAACAATAATTTTCCTTTGATGATGATTGTGGAGATTATTATTATTATTATTATTATTATTATTAAGGGCTCATCATTGTTTGTACATCTGTTGGTTTATTTACTTTAATAAGTGTGTACATGCCCCTCCCTACTTGGCTGGGACAAAGAGAGTGTGGGGGGTTGGGTAGAATAGAATGTTGAAGAGAGAGAGAGAGAGAGAGAATTATTTTTTTATTTTATTAATTTATTGCGCCAAGGCGTCAGACATTACATGAGTTCATACAAATAATGCTTCAAATGGATACAAAACAAAGAATTGAACATGGTTTACAGGGAGGCGTACATATTGATAAAACAATGCTGCATACTAACACACAACTCACAGTATGGCAGCACAGAGTACATTATATGCAAAAGTAAAGCTCAGAGAAACGCAGAATGCACAAACAGAATTATACAGCAACATACAGAAAATATATGTATAATTCAATATAATTAATGGCCACCAAAGTGAGGATAACGAACAAGAATAACATCAAGGTTGTCATCATTAAGTAAAAATGAGCAGATCTGTATTAAGTTCTGACCTCGTGGTAAAACATCTCTCACTGTGGGGCACTGAAGACAATAGTGGTCAAGAGTGTTAGCATTAGGACGGTCGCATAATTTACAGGAGGTGTACTGTGGCATATCTAGAGTCTGGAAGACCTGCCATAAAGGCCGATACCCCATTCTGAGCCGAGCACTAACTACATTGTTTTTCCGCACCATTAACCCGCGTCTGCGATACTTGTAGCGACTGTGAAGAAAGTGATCATGGTGCTGTATGGACACACTGTTGGCCCTCTCCATGTCCCTGCGCTGGACCGTCATGGCAAACCCAGCTGAGTAGATGATGTTACGTAGGCATCGGAGGGAGGGCTCAGCGAGAGAGAGAGAGAGAGAGAATATCTTTAATTAACTCTTGTTCATTCAACCAAAACTACATTATTTATTGTAAAAATAATGGTTTAATTACAAATTCGTAATAATAATGATATTAATAATAATAATAATAATAATAATAATAATAATAATAATAATCTCCACAATCATCATCAAAAGAAAATTATTGTTAAAAATATTAATAATAATAATAATAATAATAATAATAATAATAATAATAATAATAATAATAATAATAATAATAATAATAATAATATCTAAGGAGAATTTTTGGATTAGACATCATGAAAGTAATGCAGAGGTATATTAAAACCAGCAGAGAGCTGGATATTCATTACACATCTTTTATAATCCCTTCACCTCTGACAGGTCATTACACTCTCCATCTCTGTGTCTCTTTACAACCTGGTCAAGGCTGTTTTATTTTATCATTTTTGGGCTGTCCTGGTGTCATAATCATCTTAGAAAAAAAAAAAATTTTTTTTAGGTGTTCATACTTCGCGGAAATTCACCTATCTCGGCCAGTCCCAGAACCGAACCCCCGCGATAAACGAGGGATAACTGTGTGTATATATATATATATATATATATATATATATATATATATATATATATATATATATATATATATATATATATATTTATTTATTTCAGTGTGATAATAATATTGATGATAATACATGTGATTTTGTTTCAATACTTCTTACACAGCTTTAAATAAAATGGCGACCCATGGTTGCATTTTTTTTTTTTTTTTTTTTTTTTACATATTTACACTTGATTACATTATTTTGCAAAGGTGATGATTAATTCATGAATTATTTTAATGTCAGTATTTATTTATGACTTGACATTCAAAATACTTCTGAAACTCTGTGAACGAAGCAATGTATTTTCTTGAGGTTAAAATCGTTTCCAGTCCCTCTGTGCCTTTAACAAATGGAAGACTCACGTAATTTGGCTTTCCGTCCCTGGAACCCCTTATTCTGTGCTTTAGCCGTAGGTTTTATTTTCCTTTTGATTAGTGTGACCCTTGGACAGGCAAAGACAAATTGCCTTCATTGTGCCCTGGCACTAAGAAAACTTTTAAGAAAAAGTAGCAGCTTAGGGACAATGCAGAAATAAGAGAATAATAAACCATTAAAAAGACAGACTGAAATAATATGCAAAGAACAAAGACCTAGAAATATGATAGGATTAGGCAAGTACGGACACTCCCATACCTGCGAACGAGTTTACATAAAGCATAAATTATACAGTATTAATGAAATTTAAGTCAGTAATAATAATGTAAAAATACAGTACAGTACAGTAATATATAATTTAATACGTGGGTATGTTTTTGTATGTATCTGCGAATGTTTGTAACTTGGTTGTTCATAAGTAGGGGAGCCTCTGAATGTACAAACATAATCCCATATTCTGGTGAATCATCAGTGTAACTAATAACAGGTCACAAATATTGAAGAAGCATGGTTACAATATAAAACTGTGCATCTCCGGTAGCACAATGGTTTAGATCACTATACTCCACCCCACTCACCGTGGGGCATTAAGGAGGGCATCCAGCCTTAGTTCCCAACTCTTAAATTGTCTTTGTCTCCCCTTTTGGTTAAGGATTAATAATGACACATAAAGCAACAGCAACTCTCATCTTATGCCATTGTTTTGGGAAATGAAGAAAGTATCTAAGAGGGAGGGAATGAGAACCATTTTGTTCCCCTATCACTTTTGGCTGGTTTTTGTGGCTCAACATGGCATATGAGCCTTATATGTCTTCAATCTTTCCTTTACACATAGCACAGATAAGTTAGGTATTTTCCCTGGGATATTTAAATTTTTTTTTTTTTTTTTTTACCACAATAGCTGAATGGTACACTCCACTCGGGAATTGACAGATCTGCGATCGAGCCCACTGTGGGACGTAAGGAAGGGCTTTCAGCCTTAATACCCCAGCCATGCTCTGCCTGTGTCCATCTCTCTCTCTCTCTCTCTCTCTCTCTCTCTCTCTCTCTCTCTCTCTCTCTCTCTCTCTCTCTCTCTCTCTCTCTCTCTCTCTCTCTCTCTCTCTCTCTCTCTCTCTCTCTCTCTCTCTCTCACACACACACTGTTGTAATTCTCTCTCTCTCTCTCTCTCTCTCTCTCTCTCTCTCTCTCTCTCTCTCTCTCTCTCTCTCTCTCTCTCTCTCTCTCTCTCTCTCTCTCTCTCTCTCTCTCTCTCTCTCTCTCTCTCTCTCTCTCTCACATGGACAAGGAAATGTTCAGAAATATTATGTAACCTATGTGAGGCCAAAACTCGAATATGCAGCCCCCTTTTGGAATCCGCACTTGAAAAAGCACATAGCTAAGCTTGAAAAAGTTCAAAGACATGCCACGAAACTGGTGCCAGAAATACGCAATCTCGGTTATGATGAGAGGCTGAGGGAATTAGACTTGCCATCACTCGAAGCTAGAAGAGTAAGGGGGGATATGGTGACAGTCTTTAAATTCCTTCATGGTTATGATAGAGTGGATAGGGATCGATATTTCGATATGGCTGGCTCTAGAACTAGAGGTCATAGTTTGAAGCTTCGGAAGAAAACTTGTTTGCAGGATGTAAGGAAATACTTTTTCAGTGTAAGAGTAGTTGATAATTGGAATTCGCTAAGCGAGGAGGTAGTTAATGCTACCTCAATCCATAGTTTTAAGGACAGGTATGATAAGTATCACTAAGTCTAAAAATGGAACCGATCAGGAGACGGGAAGATACGAGCTTTGGGCTCTTTCCCGTAAACACAATTAGGCAATCACAATTAGGTAATCACACACACACACACACACACACACACTGTTGTAATTCTCTCTCTCTCTCTCTCTCTCTCTCTCTCTCTCTCTCTCTCTCTCTCTCTCTCTCTCTCTCTCTCTCTCTCTCTCTCTCTCTCTCTCTCTCTCTCTCTTTTTCCATAACAGCACTGCATATCATATTAACTTTTTGTGCCTGCCCAGAAACAATGTTTCTCCTAGATTCTATATTATGTACTAGGAATTTTTTATATTATGTACATGTCATGTGTGTTGCTTCTATAGTTAGTTATACAACTGTATTGTATTAGGTTTATGAATAATTTACCCTAGATATTTTTTTTTTTTTTTTTTTTTTTTTTTTATCACAAACATTGGTAGACCAAATGCAATGAATTTTTAAATTTCTTCAAATATCCTGCCTCCCTTGTCGGGATTTGAACCTGGGACTTGTAGAACAGAAGTCTACAACTTAGTGAATTGAGCCACAGTGTCGCTCAGCGACTAAGCTGTGCATTTCTGTACAACTGGTCCCAGGTTCGAATCTTGACAAGAGAGATATATTATTTGAAGAGAGACATTTCTATATTTAGTACAGTATTATTTTTACTTATTATTTACTTCTAATTATTATTTAATTATCCTTATTAAGCTTCAGTTTGCAGAATATTGGTTAACCTATCTTTTACATACATATAAATTCTTTATACAAAAAGATTAATCTACACTTAGAAAGGCCTAAAATGAAATGATAAATGCTCAAAGTGTGCATCTTCCACCGGGCCTCATCATGATGAGGCCTGGTAAAGGATGAAATTTCTTTAGTATTTACTGTTAATTTTTCTGCCTTTCTGAGCGTGGATTAATCTGTGTATTATTGTTTTTTTTTTGTCGTGAAGACTGCGTATCAATATTTCCTTGAAAACAAATATTGCTTGAAGATTTTTTCTTATTGGACAATTTTTGCATACACTTTCTAATATTTGTAATGCAGATATTTATACATATTCATTATGTTCTGTGCTTTGAACAAACATTGAACTGATAATGATGCATATGAAGTCCAATAGTGCAACGAATTTCCTCCTAGGCAATTTCTCCAGCACAACTACATAGAAAAATTGCCAGCAGATAATTGCCCCTGGACAATTGCTCAGTTGATTCATCAGTAAGGAATTGTCCAATAATATGATTTAGGTTAGGTTAGGTTAGGACAGAGTGATTTTAATTTTAGAAATGTATATTAAAATAAAAACAAATACTTATGGCATTTGTCCTATGGATGTAATTTTCCTATGGGAGCAGTTGTCCAAGGGGCAATTGTTGGGGGGGGGCATTTGTCTTCGGACCATGAAGCCCTTATTACATTTCATACTTTTTTTTTTTAACAGCTTACAAAAATGTATTTTTGCAATCATTTTGGATTAATATATTCTTTGTGAAAGACTGAGTGTCTAAATAATGTATCTAATGACACCTTGGCCTACTACAGGTGGAAATAGTATACCTGTGGGAATTGCCGTTGCCAGACAGCGTCAGGAACCAAGACCACCGGATGAACCAGCGGTGCCCTTAACAAACGGAGCTGCGACTTCTCCTGGGGGTAACGCTGTATCTGCACACTGGCCTTTGCCGCCTGGAATACCTTCAAATCCTTATTGGCTTACCCAAGGCCAATATACAGGTAAGCTATTAAAAGTGTGTTAAGTAGGGATCTGTGAATTAGTTTTTGCATTTGATTCTTTAACCCCTCAAGGATGGATTGTGTCAAATTGTGAGCACAAGCTCGATGCCAAAATTACGTCCAATTTCCGCCTATTTGTTTCTTAACAAAATGGGCACCAGTACACTTGCTATGGCATGCCAATGTGTTCTGGTGTTGTATGCCATCTTTTCTTCCCCTCATGTGTTATATAATGCACTCAGCATGAGTGGACGCCATAGTGTAATCAAACGCAATCGAGGCAGGATGTTTTCTGTTAGAGTGCCCACCCTCTGAGGGTTAAGTAAGGATCTGTAAATTAATTTTTGCTTTTTCTGCTTAAATCTGTGTATATACATAATCCACTTAATAAGGGGATTGGCTGAGTCAAAGCAAAAAGTTGATTTTTGATGGAGAGAGGATTACCAATCCCCACATTCTACCCAATTTGGTCGATGTTTAAGGTATGCAGGGGAACACAGAGGAGATATTCTCGCCCCTCTCTTAGAAGGAATTGCGTTAATAGAAAAGTCTACCCAAATCCAGCATTGATGGATAATAGAAAAGTGACATAGGTAGGGATATATATGTTGGCTTTTGATATTCTTAATTGGAGAAATTATATTTTTTATTGTTCCTGGAATTTCATGTCTAGTTAAGAAATTAATTTTTATGTCTGTAAATTCTATAAGGTTGGGGCTCACTAGCTCAGTGGTAGAGTGTGTGAGTCGGAATGCTATTAATGGGTGTGATCACAAAACGAGGCTATAGGAAGGGCATGCAATCTTAATTGCCTAACTCCAACATGTCTCTTTCCATCCCCATTAGAACAGGGACTAAATGTGACACATAGAACAAGGCATAATAAATAAATTCGGTTTGGTCAAGTTAGTAATATGAATTAAGGCTTTACTTGGGAACCAGGGAAAAAAATTTAAATTTTTGTGTTTTTCAGGTGTTGGTGTGGATACCAGCGTCAGCGCTGGTATGGGGCTAGGCTACCAATTTGTTCGTGACCCACTAAGTGGTCACTACTACGTGCTGCCCCATCCGCATGCCATACCTGGTAAGGTGTTTTTTCTTGAATGTATAGTGGTAAAGTTACGCCCTAAAAAAGGGAGTCCATGATGTAAAACCGATCACATACACACACATTGTGCACATACTCTCTTTGTTTTATATTTAAGCAACGTG
Source organism: Halocaridina rubra (assembly GCA_037179515.1). Classification (NCBI taxonomy): domain Eukaryota; kingdom Metazoa; phylum Arthropoda; class Malacostraca; order Decapoda; family Atyidae; genus Halocaridina; species Halocaridina rubra. The sequence continues at coordinate 88,523 of JAXCGZ010013322.1, read as the reverse complement.
CAAATGGACTTTGATACTGAATAGTTAAAAGGACAATATTATAATATTGAGTCGTATTATTTTATACTGTTGTATTTTTTTATCTTCCCTTTTTTTCCTTTTCCTCTCCAATTTGTATCCCTTGTTGGAGTCATCTGGTTTATAGTCTTTGACTTTTTCCACCTGGGATCTTGTTGCTTGTCTAATAATAATAATAATAATAATAATAATAATAAGAGTAATAATAATAATAATAATAATGATAATAATACAGTGATAATAATACAGTGATAATAATAATAATAATAATAATAATAATAATAATAATAATAATGATAATAACAATAATGATAATGATAATTATATGAAGAAGAAGGGAAGCTTTCTTATCATATGCTATATGTGCATTACATCTTCCAGATATATGTCAAAAGACCTTTTTGTCTTTGCACTATAGGAGTTATTCCAAATGTGGTTGCTTTTTAGATTGGATATCGGCCCCATGTGTATTCCATCCCAGAATATTCCACCCCATACAAATTCCACCCTGCCACAACTAAACGACTGTCTACTTGATTTTAGCAATTTTAAACTAACCTAACCTAAATTTTCGTGGTAAGGAATTTTCATGGGTGAAATTTTCAGGGTGAATTTTCGTAGTGGAATTTTCTGGGATGGAATTTACAGATTACTGTACATATTTGACCTGCATACCAAAGAAGCTCATTAGATTTTTATTATTATTATTATTATTATTATTATTATATTATTATTATTATTATTATGTAATCATAGTTTTCATTTAGAGTATGCTGTTTGTCTTTATAATATAATTTGCTGATAAAGATTTAATGAGAACGTTATAGTTGGTAGTGTGCACTCAGAAAGCGACTAACATGGGTTAGATGCCACTAGATAGATAGATAGATCACTTTATTGTCTAATGACAGTACACTAAGTATACAAAATGAAATTCTTTGTGGCACTGAGCTCCCTACTACAATCAAGATAAAGATAAAATAAGATGGTATAAAAACATGGCCCACACAAAGATAGGCTACCTACATGTAGCCTATATGTTTGTAATCCTGTCTTCTTCCCTCCAGCTTCACCATGTCTGTGTCTGCCCCTATTCGAATAGGGACTAATGGTAACACTAAATAAAACTTTCCATAATTCTTTTTTGCATTACAGATCCTAGCGGACACAGTCTCGTGTGGGCAGGGTATGGTGGTGTTGCCGCGCCTCCTCCAGTTGTTATGACCCCACAACAGTTGTTATTACATGAACCTCATTATCATCGTGCTCTTCACACTCACACAGCTCTAGTCCACGTTCCACACGCCCATGCACCCGTCCATAGCCCCACTGCAACCTCCATCAAACGAGAGGAACCTCCGGCTCCTGGCACGCCCGAAGAAGATCCTAAGAGCCGATCTCTGAATGCCTCTCTAGCTCCTCAAGGATCTATTCCTCCGGGAACAGAGCTTGGTTTGTCTTCTCCTCTGTCTGCTAGCATACGTCACCTCCCGCCGCCTTTCCTCTATCCGTCACCTTCGACGTTACCTTACTACTGTCCACAGTCACCTCATGGTCCTCCTTATTCTTTACCTCCTTTTTCACATCCACCAGCTTCTGCTATTGGTGGCTCAAGCCTCACATCATCTCTAACTAACTCTTTGACGACAACTCATACTAATACACTAACTGCCCAGAGTAACATTACAACAACTTATTCCGTATTACCGACAGCTCCCGTGACGAGCATTGCCAAAGGTGGTGGACTGGAGCACTGTTCTGCAAAAGGTTACGAATCCTTAGTGGCGACTGCGTCACCTGTGCCACGATCAGAGTCCAGCGAACCTATAAATGTTACATCTCATTCAGAAGAAGAAACAGATATGGAGCTACCTTTATCCAGGAGCTCGGCAGTGGCACCACCATTATGTTTACATGTACCATTTAAAATAAAACAAGAAATCAAAGAAGAAATACCATCCCCAGTAGATCCATGTAGAGAGGACTTGTGTGCGTTGGGTGTTGGAGAAGCTCCTGCAAACCATATGCCTCCAGCTCAAATCGTCGCAGTTAAGAAAGAAAACTTGCTCGGATGTGAAAGTAATTTACAAATTAGTCATAAACAGTCACATAAAACAGCTGTTTATGTGAGTCAGGTCAACCGGTCCTGCTCCAAATCAATACCGGTTACCTGTCCACCATTGGTGTCTGCGGAAATTTCTGATTCATATTGTTCTGCAAATCAAACCTCGTTTGTTTCGGCTAATGTCAGCAAGGATTCTTCTTCAGTGTCTGATATGGTGCAGTCTCTTGAAATTGAATCTCCAAAAGATTTAACTCTGCCTCCCATAGCACTGTCTACTGAACCAATCAATTTGAAATGCACAGAATCACACCAGAAAACTCTCTCATCTGTAGAACCCTGTGATAGAATGACCACTGAAACACACACTTCCATGAATGATGATATATCTTCCACCATAACAACCCATAGACCTTTACAGTTAAGCTGTTCTCCAGACTCGAGACTTGCATCTGTTGTAAACCCTGTACCCCAGCCTTGTCTGCAAGAAACAGAACCCGATTCTGTAAATGTGAATCGTTTAAATAATGAGGACACTCCTTTGCTTAATACTCAAGAATCTTCACAAAATTCTTCTTATTTAGACCTCAGTGGCTTAGAATTACTATCTCAGAGTGTTTTGCAACACGCGAATCGCTTTTGTGAGGCCTCTGTGGGCAGCTCTTCGGAAAGAAGTCCACCAGTTGATAGAGAAGCACCATCTCCTGAAGGCTCTATGCAAGAAGAGGCAACAGATAACAGATACATTTCTCTATCCAGGCCTGAATTAGGTGAAATAGGAGAGTATCATGCTAATTCACCTTATAAATCACCTCATAAAGATGCTTTAGCAGTAGACAGAGTAACAGAATATTTTTCAGCTAGTGAGGAGATGTCAGATCATCTTGACACTAGTGAAATGGAAGGAGACAAAAGCAGAGTTTGTGTTGCAGATCAAGTCAGAGATACTGATGACATTCCCTCAGATGCTAATGTTGAAAGGAGAGCATTTAGGGATGGAATGCCAGAACTGGTACAAGTTTGTTTGAGCGAACTCAGACGAGATCTTCTCACCACCAGTTCTCACAACCCCAGTAGTGATTCTGAAGTCGAAACGTCACCGCAGGACAACAACGTACCTCTCGGTTCTGATTCTTTGCCAGAACGAATAAGTGGTCTTCATGGCCTTAGCCTTTTATGTGCCTTAGCAGAACAATGCATGTTGGAAGAAAAGCGTGTAGCTTGTCCCGCACTTTCCTCCCTCGCTGACATAGCGGCTACATCTCCGAGTGTTCCCACTCATCCAGTAGTTCGTTCACCCACTCCTCCACCACAGCCACCTACTCCGCCCCCTTTGCCACAGCCTGCTTCTCCACAGCCAGGACCTAGCAATGTGCCTAGACCCCTTTGTGTTGGTCCATTTGGAAGTGGAACCAGCAACGCAGTTTTTGGTGCAGTAACTTTTGGTACAATTGCAAATGCGTATAACACTCCCGTGAAAGCCACTGATGTAAACAGGAATTACAAAAGTCCGGAATCCGAACGTGAAGCTAAAGCTTTCATTGCAAATAAAGCCTCACAATATCAAAAAGACGGCATTGATGGTTTCAAAAATTCATCTGGATTCCCCGTTGATACAATGGATGCAACAGAATTAGATATGCGAATGCAGCTGGCTGAACTCCAGCGAAAATATCGTGAGAAACAGCGAGAGTTGTCCCTCCTCCCTCCCAAAAAAGCCATACCTAGTCCAGAAAAGAGGGGTCGTGGAAGGCCACGAAAGAGGAAAGTCATCAATAATGATATTCCTGGTAAAAAGAGAGTGGGCAGGCCCAGCAAAAGAAAATCCCCTCAGAAAGAGTTATCACCTCCTGTCTTAGAACGTGTAACAGACTTGGAGATCAAGGATTTATCCAAGGACAGTGACGATGACAAAGAAGGGTCTCGTAGTACAAGCAGATCTATTTTGAAACCGCCTATTCTCACCGCAACATTTAGCAACCATAGACTTTTAAATGACAGCCACATTTCAGCTCCAAAGACTCCTGAAATGCAGATTTCATCAGAAAAGGAAGAGTCAAGCGATGAGGACACTGATAAAGAGAAAGCACGAAGGTGGTCGTTTTCTTCGGAAGACACAGCACCACCATCTTTAGGATCTCCGTTCAAGCCACCTTCCGTTGCTCTTGAAGCTACGCAGGAAGAGAGCGAAGAAGATCAAATAAAGGAGACTCCCTTGGAAACTATCACTCCAGACATAAAAATATCGAGTATTGAAACCTCGGTTGAGTCTTCTCCTTCAGACATGGAACAGCAGTCTGTATCATCATCTGCATCCAAGAAACGTAAGCCTGGTCGTCCAAAGAAGCATTCTCCAACCAAAGAAGATGCAACAGAAACGATAGTTGCAAAGAAACCCAAGACCTTGAACTTCCTAATGCATCGACCCTTGCTCTCTCACAAGCCTAAAATTCGACCAAAGTTGAAAGCTGAAGTAAAGGTATGTAAATGTTTTCAGTTTGTTTTTTATCTTAATTGTAAATTGGAAAAGTTTTAATGTGCACGTTATAATGAATAAAGAATTTATCCATAGTATTCCTTGTGAGGTTAGTAAATTAAGAGATAGAAGCAAGGAAGGGTTGCAAGATGAGAAAGGGGGTTGAAATTCTTCCTTCATCAATGCCATATACCACAAAACACTGGAAAAAATGTGATGGGCAAGATAAAATGTAAACATTACCACATCACTGGTTTACTTGGAGTTTTGATTACCTTAATCTCTCCTTTACCCTCTTTGCCAGCATTTTTGTCCAAAAAACTTTGAAATTCCAGACGGATTAAGTAAAAAAATAATTTAAAGAAGTCATTATTGATGTCTTACCTGTTACTCGAAAGTCTGAGATGCAGTTAAAGGGATTAATGGACATTTGATTAACAGAAAAATGCATCTCTGCCCTAAGAAGGCTCAGAGAGAGCCGGAATGGATGAGAATACAGTACTTGTATAAAGTGAAATCTTATGTGGTAACATTTTGACAAGATATTTCATCCTTGCCTAAAGATGTAAGACAGGCAAAAATGAGATACTTTGCATTTCCTGGGGAACATGTAAAGGTATGGTATGGTGTTTTAACCCTTTACCTGCGAAGGTACATTTTAAGGACATTCTTCCATGAGGAAAATTGCCAAGATAAATCATTAGGGAATGAACAATTTCAATTTAGGGCATCATTCCTTGGACAGTAATAAAGTGGAAATAGTAATTTTGCGTATCATATAGTGTTACCATACAAGAGCTGGCTTTTTCCAAATGAGGGCATCAATAGCTTTCAAAATGTTAGGGGGAACAGTACGAGTTTTGCATTGGGGTTTGACATCTCGCTCCTGTTCTGAGGTGTAATTAATTTCATTAATTGGATTGGTCGCAGTGAAAGAGTTAAAGAAGGTGAATCGTACAAAATATTACTTTCTCTATTACCAAAGTATTGTACATATGCAAAACTTAAGATATTGTTTAGAATCGTGAATACTTAGAGATTTGACTACTATGTATCAGGTACGAGAAGAGGAAGAAGAGGATAATTTAACGCGACCCCATTTCTCGCTCTCATTGAAAAGTGAATCATCTTCACAAGTGTTGTCGGAAGAGGAAGATGACCACAAACCAGTAAGTATCTTTGTATAATTTATTTCATTTTGGAAATTTGTGATTTTTTACTTCATTCTTTAGATTAGCTAAGTGATAAGAGAGAATTAAGAGGATAAATTTCTTGTGGTAGAAGACCAAAAATGAACGCTCAAGTAGATGCATACCGTAATATGTTTCAGTTACCCTAAATCCTAGTAAATTTTTTTTTATTCATATACCAGTGATTCATAGTTACATTTTAAAAGTACTTTGTGACTTCGTCTTTTTAACTCCAGAGGTCTTTCCTTAGAAAGCACAGATTAATAATTAAATGTTAACACTACTTTTAGACTCTTGGCTTTTTGAAATTCATGAGTTCATCGTTAGAAATTGCCTAATTAATGTACAAACGCACCTTCCAGCAGACAGTTCGTTTGAGCACAGTTGATATTGTGCGTGGTGCTCGTAAAAGAGGATGTCCTCGAGGTCGCACGTCTCTAACAAGAAGGGCCATGCTGAGAGATAAAGAGAAGAGAAAATCTGCAGCTGAAAAGCAATCCCACATGGAAGCTCTGTATAGGTATGAGTTATTGTATTTGTTCTCTGCCTCCTATAGATCATTCTCTGTTTCTCGCTTAATCTGGAGCTCTTCTTTCATTCTCATGGTGTGTGGAACAAGAAGATCATCGTCATGCTCCCCTGGTCTGTCAGGAAAGTTTTCTAAGTGGAACAAAGCGATGGCACTGGGAATCCCTTATTTTTATCAATTCATCCTGTGAATATGTGTTTTCTCTTGTATGTCAGGAATGTTTTCTAAGTGAGGTGAAGCAAGGTTACTGGGAATTCCTCTTTTGTCATTTCTTCCTAAGAATCCCTGTTCCCCTTGTGTGATGGAAAAGTTTTCTAAATGGGCCTAAGCAAGGTGACTGGGTTTCCCTCTATTGTCATTTCCTCTTGTAAATCCCTGTTTCCTTTGTGTGAGAGAAAAGTTTTCTTATTGGGGCAAAGCAATGGGACTGGGATTCCCTCTTTTGTCATTTCCTCCTTTGAATCTGTTTCCCTTGTGTATCAGAAAAATTATCTAAATGGGGCTAGACAAGGGGACTGGGAATTCCTCTGTTGTCATTGCCTTATTATGAATCCGTGTTCCCCTTGTGTGTCAGAAAAGTTTTCTAAATGAGGCAAAGTAAGGGGACTGGGAATCCCTCTTTTGGCATTTCCTCTTGTGAATCCATGTTCTCCTTGTATGTCAGAAAAGTTTTCTAACTGGGGCAAAGCAAGGGAACAATGAATCCCTCTTTTGTAATTTCCTCCTGTGAATCCATGTTCCTCTTGTGTGAGAAAAGTATTCTTAATGGGGCAAAGCAAGAAGTCTGGGAGTCCCTCTATTGTCATTTCCTCCTGTGAAGACTCCTTGCATATGAGGCAGTTCTGGTAAAAAAAAACTCCAACCAGAAGCCTGCTCATTTGTGTGCTTTGACTTAGCCTCCTCTTTGCAATGGAAATTACAACCTTCTTAATTTGGTTGTAGAGAAATGTATTGATGGGAAAATTTATGAAAATTAATTTATGCTATTGATAAAAGAAATTATGTGTGAACCTTAAAAGTTGTGTGGAATAATGGTAATATAAACAGCTTAATACTTATAAAGGGTATTGAATGTAATTTTATAATAGAGTATATCATTATAGGCACTTTCCTTTTCAGATTTTCTTTTTGTGTCATAAAATACCTTTTAAAAAAGGCAAGGTCATATAGTGCATGCTAGACTTCTACTCTCTCAGTTAGTTCTGCTTTCTCATTGTTTTTGTTACAGTTGTGGCTACCGTGTTTAGATGCACTCGGATATGTTTTCACAGATTCCTCTTATGAAGACTCAGTTTTGTATTTCAGTTTTCAAACGTATACATTTTGTGTGTTTTTTATTCCTTAGGACTCTCAAATTATAAGACATAATTAGTGGTAATAGATAATTTTATTGTTATCATTACTATTTTACATGTAGATGGGGACCAGGGTAATGGAGTGGTTAGTATACTCGACACTTGGAGTTGATAGACCAATGATCGATCTCACGGTGGATTGTTAGGAAGGGAATGCAGCCTTAATTGCTCAACTACACTGTCCTGTCCCATAATGGGGACTAATAGTGACACATGAAATGAGGATTTATTATTTTTTTATGTTCCTTGTAGATCCTTGAAGAGGCATTCAAAAATGGCTGCTGCTGAGCATGATGAATCTGAAGAAGAGCGAGATAAGGAAGAGAAAGATATCGAAGAAGAAAGTCTTAGAAGCAGCGCAGGCTTAGGTATCTCCGGTGGCATCGGAGGCGGCGGAGGACGAGTGGATTCATCCAGCAGTGATCACGAAACTAGTCATAAACCTCTCGAGGGTGATCACATCTCCTCGTCGTCTGCCGCGACTGTTGGTTCAGTTTCCTCAACTGCAGTGACAACTACCACCTCGCTTCCTGCACCTGCAACTAATACTAGCACTGTTGCTTCATCCTGTGATGCCCCAAGACCTTCCATTATAACTCCAGGTATGATATATTGATGTGTATTTCTTTTATTAATATACTCTCCTTCTGGTGCCTTTCATGTGTACAGTATATTTATTTACAAATTTATTTGAATTTTCTTCTGGGGCCACATTAGCTTGGTGGTTACATTGCCTAACTGTGGAAGTGACATCCCTGTGTTCGATTCTATATCAGATTGAGGGCATGTAGCCCTCTCATTCCCTTACATCAACCAGTCTTTGTTTTCCCCCCATTCAGATGATGATTAATAGTGGCACACAGACACAAAAAACTTTTAACCTTTCTTCTACAAGACCTTGCATTGTGACTGTAGGTGTTTTTTTATGTTTTTTTCTTTTTTTTTTTTTCAGTAATAGCTCCTTTGCTTTTTCTCTCACTCAGTTGCCCCAATCCCCATATGACCTGCTGTGGCAAAAAAAAAAAAAAATTATGTAAGTAAATTTCTCCCAAGTTGAGATAAAAAATATCTTATGTGGCTGGGAAGATCATGAAGGTTGTCCATATGTATTATGGATCCTCCAGTATTACTCACTGGTATGCTATCTTTGACCAGTGCATGCATATACAGTGAACGCACCTCTTGTAAGGGGGGGGGTGCTGAGCTAGAGCACACGCAGTCACAAGAAGCCAAGCATACACTGAATGCTCCTCTCAGCTCCTTTGATTCATTAGAAGCTCTGTTTCAGAGCAAGCTAATTGTGTAGTAGAAATTACTCATTGATATGTTGTCCTTGATTATTGAATACACATGCAGTTAAAACAATCCCCTTTGTAAAGGGGGTGGCCGAGCCAAAGCGCATGCATTCACCAGAAGCCAAGCATGATTCAAACAATCGTCTCAGGGTTTTTTTTTATTTTTTATTGTCAGCTTTATTTGCCCATCTTTATATGGGGTCACTATTTATGATGAGGTGCTTCCACCTGCCTCTGTCTCCTGTCTTGTTGGTATCCAAGCCCTTTTCTCTCATTTCAACTCCTTTTGATCAATGAAAATCTATTTCAGAGCCAACTAATTGTGTAGTTGAAATGGGTGGTAACTGCATAATAGAAATGGCTGATCTCATTGACAAAGCGAGAGTACTGGTGCTACTGGATGGTCTGTTATATGCTGGTCACGTCGTTCCCATCACGCCACCTGACGTTTATGGTGTTGTGATTGATGGTGAACGAGGTTCGAGACCTCATATATATTGTAGAGAGGAATTGCTCCAACAATCTGTAAGTGGTATTCATGCTTAAATTATGTAATGTTTATTTTAGCATTGGGGATGTATCATATTGTAGTCCAATATTTTTATTTTGTACTGTTGGTAGCTGTTAGTGGGGGATTGCAGCAACATAGTGGTTAGAATACTCAACTCTGGAGGTGACAGACCCACAGTCAAGCCCACCTTGGGATGTTAGAAAGGGCATACAGCCTTAATTCCCCAGCTCTCAATTTGTCTGTTTCCTCATCCATAGTGGGGATTAATAGTGACGCATAAAACATTAAAAAATTATTGTTTTACATTTTGCTAATACTATAGTTGGGTTTTTGCAGTGGAAAGAAGTCAAGCCTGGCTCTTCAAGATTTTTGGTGGAAGGAACGCGAGTCTGTGCCTTTTGGTCTCAACAATATCGAGCTCTTTATCCAGGTATGCTTAATAAGATCAAATATTCACTTGTAGTAGTTTCTTCAATTGTATTGCAAATTAATACAGTATATGGTTTTTCTCAGAGGGAGGGGGCAAAAATATTTCCTTTGTGTTCCCCTGTGTGTTGTAGAAAGTCAACTAAATGGGGCAAGGCAAATGGTCTGGGAATCCCCTCCTTTGCATTTACCTTCCACAGGAGTCAAGCTTGATTGCCTTGATTCAGCCAATCCTCCCTTATAAGGGAGTTAATGGCTTGTGTATATATATATATATATATATATATATATATATATATATATATATATATATATATATATATATATATATATATATATACATACAGTGTTGCCTCACTTATCGCGGTAGTTCAGTTCCGGGACCCGCCGCGAACCAGGAAATCCGCGAAGTAGGATCCGCCTATATGTACATAGATATTTTAATATATTTTTACGTTTACACTGTATAAACCCTCCCTGCACTGTTAAAAAAACACCCTTTACATATAAATAACAGCAAGCAACGTAAATTTTTATGAAAGTGATAGATAAAATTACAGTGAATGAGGTGATAATGACGTGACATACATATCATTTACAATTATTTTTTCGTTTACGTACTGTATAAACCCTCCCTGCACTGTTGAAAAAACACCCTTTACATTATAAATAACAGCAAGCAACGTAAATTTTTATGAAAGTGATAGATAAAATTACGGTGAATGAGGTGATAATAACGTGACATACATACTCATTTACAATTATTTTTTCGTTTACGTACTGTATAAACCCTCCCTGCACTGTTAAAAAAACACCCTTTACATTATAAATAACAGCAAGCAACGTAAATTTTTATGAAAGTGATAGATAAAATTACGGTGAATGAGGTGATAATGACGTGACATACATACTCATTTACAATTATTTTTTCGTTTACGTACTGTATAAACCCTCCCTGCACTGTTAAAAAAGCACCCTTTACATTATAAATAACAGCAAGCAACGTAAATTTTTATGAATGTGATAGATAAAATTACCATGAATGAGGTGATTATGACGTGACACATACTCATTTACAATTATTTTTTCGTTTACGTACTGTATAAACCCTCCCTGCACTGTTAAAAAAACACCCTTTACATTATAAATAACAGCAAGCAATGTAAATTTTTATGAAAGTGATAGATAAAATTACGGTGAATGAGGCGATAATGACGTGACATACATACTCATTTACAATTATTTTTTCGTTTACGTACTGTATAAACCCTCCCTGCACTGTTAAAGAAACACCCTTTACATTATAAATAACAGCAAGCAACGTAAATTTTTATGAAAGTGATAGATAAAATTACGGTGAATGAGGTGATAATGACGTGACATACATACTCATTTACAATTATTTTTTCGTTTACGTACTGTATAAACCCTCCCTGCACTGTTAAAAAAACACCCTTTACATTATAAATAACAGCAAGCAACATAAATTTTTATGAAAGTGATATATAAAATTACGGTGAATGAGGTGATAATGACGTGATATACATACTCATTTACAATTTTTTTTTCGTTTACGTACTGTATAAACCCTCCCTGCACTGTTAAAAAAACACCCTTTACATTATAAACAACAGCAAGCAACGTAAATTTTTATGAAAGTGATAGATAAAATTACGGTGAATGAGGTGATGATGACGTGACACACATACTCATTTACAATTATTTTTTCGTTTACGAACTGTATAAACCCTCCCTGCACTGTTAAAAAAACACCCTTTACATTATAAATAACAGCACGAAACGTAAATTTAAAAAAAAATGAAAATACTGAAAATGTTTTTTTTTCAATATTTTAATATTTTTGCGTATACCCATAAAATAAAATAGTAATTTATCCAAAAAAAAAAACGCGATAGAGTGAGAACGCGAACCAAGAAGCGCGAATAACCGGGGTAACACTGTATATATATAATCTATCTGAACGGTCCCTAGCTCCCTCGTCATTGCCCATAGAGCAAAGTAATCCCCTTATTTTTCTTTTATGTCGGCTACCCCCAATTGGGGTAGACAACCAAGGTATATATATATATATATATATATATATATATATATATATATATATATATATATATATATATATATATATATATATATATATATATATATATATATATATATATATATATATATATATATATATATATATATATATATACGGATGACCATCGTAAAATGGTGTTCTGAGTTATGTCTGCTTACCATTACGTCAGAGGTCAGTAGATAATTGATAAATTAATTTTTAGACCTACCTGGCTGCTGCAGAAAATTCAAACCTCACCCGCTGAACAGCTTGTGAGTGCGGCTGACGAATACACGGCTAGCATCACTGCTGTACTCGTATTTATCAAGTTAATGGCTTTATTTATTTATTTATTTATATATTTGGTCATATTGAAGGATTATACTGAATTAAAAAAAAAACATAGCCGTAAATACGGTTTTATTTGAATCAGTATGTTGAGCATCATGTAAGAATACGCTGTCACAAGACATTAAAAGAAGAAGAAACGTCTCTAAGTTTATTCTCCCCCACCATATTGTGCCTTGTTTTTATTTGCTCTCTTGTTTGTGTTCACTCGTTACTGACCTAACTAAGTCTCCCAAGTTTGTTGATGATAGTTCTGATGGCAGTGCTACAAAGAAAAGAAAAGCCATCACCATCGAAATTAAAATTGAAAGCGTAAACTATGCTGAAATGGAAGAAACTACTACGAATAATTAGAAACTAATTATTGCCACTTTATGTACCTCATGTTTTGCAACTAATCCCTGCCACTTTATCTACTCTATGTTTAGCAACTGATCCCTGCCACTTTATCTACTCCATCTTTAACCAATTGGTGCATTCCCTCCTCCTTCACTATCTCTATGCAAGTGTTCATATACCTTCAGCCAACTTGTTACCTCCCAACCTTTCTGTATCGGGGGTTGGCGAGTCAAAGCACATACATTTACCAGAAGCTAAACACACTCCTCTCAGCAGCCCCGAATCCCCAAGGAAGGTCACTGCTGATCCCGGGCTTTCCCACTGAGCTCTCAGGGAGTGTATGTTGTGTTGTTGGCATATGTGGTCGTAAGTACAATAAGTCTTCTCATACTTTCATTAAAATAAACATTTTCTGCATCAGTGGTGACTTTTTCATTCACTAATGTTTTTCTCATTCTTTTATCAGGGTGTATTGCTGCGTCATCATCCCCTGCACATGAAGCAAACCATAATTTCGTAAACGTGGAATTTGACGATGGTGATTCAGGGAAGATTCACGTGGACGACATTAGACTCTTGCCTCCAGACTTTCCTGTCATTGGTAATTCCAGATCTTACTTTCTTACTCTATAAGCAGCCACTCTGGCAAAGTGGTTACGCTCATGACTTTGATACATAAGGTCGTGGGTTCATAGCCAGCCTTGGTCTGAGATTAGGAAGGGCATTTGCTCAAGAGTAATGGTCCCATTTGCCAAAGCCAACTTCCTTTGCAAGAAGGCACTGTCCTACCCTTAACAGAAAAGGGAGTGTGTGACTAAAACCATATCATCATCATCTATTTCTAGACACCTCCAGCATCTTCTTAATGTTTTGTGTTATTTTAGGGATATTTACTTAATATTTTGTTTTGAGTTTTCTACCTTATCCTTTCAGAATATGATCCAAATCCTCTTATGACTTTAAACAAGAGGAAGAGGAGACCCACCGGAGATAGCCATACCTCTGATGTCAAAGAGGAAACCATCAAGGCGAAGCCGAAAAAGGCGAGAACGTACTCCGGCACGAGCATTGACAGTGAAGGCAAGGGAGACCATCGAGAAGAAGAGAATCTTGAAATTGAGAAAGAAAACAAAAGTAGTACTGTTAACATAGAAAACAACGAGAAGGAAAAGCAAGGAAGATCACAGGTTAAGAAGAACGACAAGCGAAAGCATAAAAAACACAAACATACCGAATCGTCACATCACCATCGTCACAGACATAGAAACAAGTACAAATATAAATACCGAGAAGGCGACCGACCTCTGCCGCACGTGGAACCGGGAGCAAACGAACTTACTATGAGGATCAAATCCCCTCCCCCTCCTTTAAGCGAAAGTCAAAGACAATCCTTCCTCAAAGAATCGGATTCTGAAGAAGAGAATTCTTCCAAGAGTCCATCAGAAGAAGAATCAGGTGATGATTCTGAATATACTCCATCCAAGAAAGAAGTTGTAAGCATTCAATTGTTCTATTACATTAGCATATGTATTTAATAGTCTTTTAATTACTTTATCATATTAGAGTTGTAATTAACTTTTCTATTTAGGAGTCTCAAGTTCCTTATCTATTTAGTTTTAATTATTTATGTATTTAGGAGTCTTTTAATTAACTTACCTATTGAGGAGTCATTTAATTAATTTTCTATTTAAAAGCCTTTTAATTACCTTGTCTGTTTAGTGTTAATTAACTTCTGTATTTAGGAGTCTTTTATTTAACTTGTCAATTGAGGAGCTTTTTAATTAATCATCTCTTACGGAGTATTTTAATTAACTCACCAATTAAGGAATCTTTTAATTATCTACAGTACTTAGGGGTCATTAGATTAAGTTTCTGACTGAGGACTCTTTCAATTAATAATCTATATAGGAGTCTTTTAATTACCTTATCTGTATAGGACTTTTTTAATTACTTTATCTAGTTAGTTTTAATTAGCTTAAATTTTTTAGGAGCTTTACTTAACTTATCTACTTTAGGAGTCTTTTAATTACCTCCTCCATTTAGAGTTTTAAGTAACTTATCTATTTAGGAGTCTTTTAATTACTTCCGTTTAGTGTTAATTAAGTTGTCTGTATAGGAATCGTGTATTTAATTTCCCTATTGAGGAGTCTTTTGATTAATAATCTGATTAGGAGTCTTTTAATTAATTTATCTATTTTTTAATTTAAAATATGTATCCGTCAGTCTATGCACAAAAGAGGCTGAGTCAAAGCTGAAAACTTGACATTTTAAAGAAAGGGTACTAGAAAAATTTATGCATAGCTAATGCATAATAATATTAAATATAATAAAATTGTACATTATTCCAATTGAAAATAACAGCCAGAAATGGGGTTTGATAGTTCTTTGATAATTATATGAAAAAATTTCTTTCTTTGAAAAATATGTGAATTCAGAGAGAGAGAGAGAGGAAAAATCTTTTCTTAGAATTACCTCCAAGACTTTGGTATAGTAGGAAATACATTGAAAGTGACTTGGAATGGGAGAGAAAATTTATTCAGCATTAATTGAACTCATACATGAAAACTTTCTTTATGTAGAGCCCCAAACGGAGGAAAAAGAGGCATCCATCTGGAAAATCCAAGATTGCGCCTTTCTTGCCTGAGAGACAGTTGTGGAGATGGTCCGGCAAGGGATTCAAGCGACCTGGTGCTAAGGGAAAGGGCAAGAAAGAATTCTTCAAAGCAATCGTCAGAGGAAAAGAAATGATTCGAGTATGTACTCTGGTTACTTAATAAGATTAAGAATATAATAAGTTAGATAGCTATGGATAAGTATTGGCCACCATGACCGAGCTGTAACACTCGCATCTCTTGATTTGTCAGGTTGTGGGTTCTCAGCTTACCACGGTCTGAGGTTAGAAAGGGCGTTTGCTCGAAGACAGCAACTGCACTTCCCAAAATCTAAGTAATTGCGAAACATTCTCTCATATTTCAGTATACAAGAACCACCGTATTCCCCTTATAAAAGGGGTGGCTGAGTCAAAACAATATATCTTGACTCTTTGCCGAAAGAAAATACAGAGGCGGGGACTCCCATTTAGTTGATATTTATGACATGCAGGGGAACACAGAGGAAGTATTCTTACCTCCCTCTCTCAGGGGGATTTCTCTTGACATAGCAGTATGAATAACATTTGTCTCCTACAGGTCGACGACTGTGCTGTGTTTTTATCCGCGGGGCAACCAGACCGTCCGTATATTGGTAGAATAGAGCACATGTGGGAGTCTTGGGGAGGAAATATGGTCGTGAAAGTCAAGTGGTTCTACCATCCTCAAGAAACAAAAGGACTGGGCAAAAGGCTTACAGAACCAAAGGTATGTATTCCATCATTGTAGAATTCATTTGCCATTTTATGTGTCATGATTAGGGCCCATTTGAATGACAGTGGACACAGACAGGTTGGAGCTATAAGGGGGGATTAAGGCTGGATGCCCTGCCTAATGCCCTGTGGTGGGCTTGATGGTGGGCAGTGCCTCTTGAGCTGATGCTCTAATTGCTGTTCCTCTGCAGTCCTCTATTTTATGCTATGGTAGTTTTTATATATCAAACCATGCCGTATTACCTCGGAGCTAGCAAATAGCTATGACTAAGAAATAGCATTAATGCAATAGCAAACCTTGCCATATTCCCCTTGAGCTAGCAGGTAGTTACATATGTAATTGAAAAAAGAATGAGTTAGGAGGACTTAATTGTTCACAGCTTGTCTTCACCTCATTTAGGGGTGAAGTGTGGCATCTGGGAGGGAGAGATCAAAAGTTCCTCCTTCCTTATTCTCTTTTGTGGCTTCCAGTGACATTTAGGATATATAATATTTAAAGTGCATATTATGTATATAATATCAAAGTGCACATCAGGAGGATTTGTAGCAATTTTACTATAAAAAGTTAAAGATCTGTACAAAGGCTACTGTTTATTTTGTAAAGGGTAAACAAGTCTTCAGAAATGGTATATTTTTGCCCAGCACCTTGAAAAAGAAAAAAATTTGGTATGAAATGTTAACCAGTTGTTACAAAAATATTTATTTACATCCCAGATTTGGAATTTTTTATTTGTTAAGGTGTTCATGATTTTTTCACACCTTTTGCTTTTTCCCATCAGTCAGTAAACTATTCAAAAGAGCTTCACTGTGTGCATATGTGTGTTTTTTAACAATATTAATTTTTTCCTTTGTACAGGGCGCCTTGTTTCAATCTCCGCACACGGATGAGAATGACGTGCAGACCATCAGTCACAAATGTGATGTTATCGCACTCTCGGACTACAAAATTAGACGTGGAGAACTTGAGAGTCGTTATGGGCCTAATTACGAAAATTGTGATGTTTATTATTTGGCGGGTTCATACGACCCCATAAGTGGACACATTACTATGGAACCAGGAGTTTCGTGAAGTATTTGGTTTTCCGTTCATGAAGAATATGCAGATTACTGTGTTAGAGGCATTTCTCCCAAATTCTTAGACAAAAAAGCCATGGCTGGATATACTGTGCTTCTTGTGTTACTTTTCTTCTTGGATCCATTGCTGCGTGTGTTACTTGTGTGCATATTTTTGGCTCCATTGCTACATGGTTCACTTGTGCACATGTTCTTGGCTCCAATACTATGTGTCACTTGTGCACATTCTTGGCTCCATTACTACTTTGTATCACTTGTACACATGTTCTTGGCTCCATTACTACTATGTGTCACTTGTGCGCACGTTCTTGGCTCCATTCCTACACACGTCACTTGTATGTATGTTCTTGGCCCCATTTCTACATGCGTCACCTGTGCATATGGTAGCATAATTCGGTCCTTAACTACCCTTTTGTCTTTTTAAACATAAGTGAATTGTAGAGCTTCAGCAATACCATTATGTTTAAAATAGAATTAACATCAAGAGTGCAACAAGATAAAACAGTTTGAAGCAAAAAATGGGGGGAGAGCTTATGGTTAAGGATGTACCATATGTAAAGAATATATTTTTCTGGAATTTTTGTAAATATTGTAAGTCGAAAGCTGCTATGTAGAGGTAAGTTTGGATAAAAGTATCACGCCATTCTTATAATAATGATAATTATTTCATAAAAGACATATTTACCATTGAAACATAGATGTCTATTATAGCTTATATAAAAATATTCAGTATTTGTATATATATATATATATATATATATATATATATATATATATATATATATATATATATATATATATATATATATATATATATATATATATATATATATATATATATATATATACTATATTATATTATTTTATATATATATATATATATATATATATATATATATATATATATATATATATATATATATATATATATATATATATATATATATATATATATATATATATATATATATATATATATATATAAAAGACATGTACAATTGTACATTGTTTGATGTTACATATAATAACAGAAAATTGTGAGCCTTTGTTGTTTGGATTTGTGATAAAAGTTATCTATAAAGCTTAGTAAAATAAGTAACAATTGGTTCGCTTATCTGTCGACAGTGCAGACTACATTATGACTGTAGCTACATACTCTAGGGTTGTTCAAAAACCTTTGTCTGATGCAAATACGATTGATCATTGACAATCGCCCGGAGTCGCAAAAACACGTGGGGTGGAAAAAACGCTCTTTCGTTAGTATTTATATACTCTAGGGTTGTTAGAAAACTTTCAACATCCGATGCAAATACGAACGATCATTGACAATCACCCAGAGTCGCAAAAAAGCAAGGGGAAAAAAAGCACCCTCATTAGATTAATAAAATAATCGAGATAAGAAATCATGAAGATAATGTGTGAAAAAGAGGTGCAGTTCTATTCATCTCGACAAATTTGGCCTTTTCTCTCACCTTTTTAGAATTTAAGGCATTTTTATCATATTACATGAGTACCTGCAGATTATTTAGATATTTTGGTGTTTATCATGAAAATATCTAAATAGATAGTTATATAGATGGTTTTAATATTTAATAATTAGGAACACTGCTAGCCCTAAAAAGCTTATTTTTGTGTCTTGCAGTTGTTTTGTGTCACTTCCGACACAAGAGTGATAATGAGGAGGTGTAGTTTTGTCATGGAGAAACTACAAGTACTTGAGTCTTAATAGTTTTTTTTATTTCTTAATTATTATTTTTCGTTTCTTTTAAAGAAATTTTTTTCGTTGCATTATATCTTTTAAAGAAGTTTTTTTCCTCATGTGTGGTTTTTAAGAGTTCACTATGATGCTTGAGAGCAAAATAAAAAGCTAAGTTCCTTCTTGATAAGGAAGAGCATCCCCCATCTCGAATGGAAGTATTTTAGAAATATATTTAACATGTATCTATACATTTTTGAGCTTGATATTATAATTGTTCATGTCATGAATGGAACCTCAAAATAGTTCAAGTATAGACCACGTGGTACTGTATTAATTCAATGTAGACCATGTGGAACTATATTAATTCACTGTAGACCATGTGGTACTATATTAGCTTATTGTAGACCACGTGGTACTATATTATTTCACTGTAGATCACGTGGTACTATTTTATTTAATGTACACCATTTGGTACTACATTAGTTCAGTGTAGACTGTGTGGTACTATTATAGTTCAATGTAGACCTTGTGGTACTATATTAGTTCTATGTAGACCATGTGGTACTATATTAGTTCTATGTAGACCATGTGGTACTATATTAGTTCAATGTAGACTAATTTGTGCTATATTAGTTCTGTGTCAACCATTTGGTACTATATTAGTTCAATGTAGACCATGTGGTACTATATTAGCTCAATTAGAGACCAGGTGGTACTATATTAGTTCAATGTAGACCATTTGGTAGTATATTAGTTCAATTATAGACCAGTGGTACTATATTAGTACAATGTAGACCAAGTGGTACTACGTTAGTTGGGGTAACATGCTGTATCTTTTTTTTTTATAAGAACTTAATTATGACTAACTGTAAAGTATATATGTGGATCTCAAACAGTACATACAAATAACATAGTATACGTAGAACACATTAACAATGTCTGGTTATGTATAACTAGAGGATCCAAACAAAGCATTTATGGAGAAAACTAGAGAATGTCAGAAATGGTCTAAAGGAAATAATGTATTGTTCATGTACTTTGCTTTTCCTAGGAATTTATTTCTGCTTGCAATTTTATTTCGAAAATTTACCACAAAATATACTAATGCTCTTTAGTATTGTTTACCTGGAATTTTAGATTCAACTTTTTTTTTTTATTAATACTAAGAGGAAAGTTTTTACTTTGTTATTATTAATACAAATACTTTTTTAAACTGTCATGATAAAAATTTTTATTTACTTAAAGCGATGTTTTACAGTTTGTTTAACATTTTTATTATTGTAAATCATCTGCATTTGTGAATCACTTGTGTTAATTTAGGGAGTTTTATAGGCAACCATTAATTGAATACCTTTTTTTTAAATATGATGCAGTATTCTGGTCTCTTCCTTTTTACTCTCTCCATGTGAATTACTTTCTTTTGAAGTATGATGCAATATACGGTACTTTGACCTATTTACTTTTTCCATATGAATTATTTTCTTTAAAATTCGAAACCAGATACTTTAATTTTGTACTGTTTCCAAACCTTATTAGATATATTATGTGATGGTAGCATTTCCAATTTTAGATTATACAAATATCAGCTTTGTGTTTATATATATATTTCATGGGGCTAGTTAAGAAAGCCATGTAATTTTGGTGTAATGTATATAAACATTTCAGAATTATATCCTTCCCTTCAAGAATGTGATATTTTAAAAAGTAGTTAAATTTCTCGGTAATAAGTGTTATTACTTTTTTTGATAAATTGAAAATTGTAATGAGGTTTTATCTTTATTTAAAAGTAAAAAGAGTTAATTCTTAAATTCGTTAAGAGTAAGTTATGAAAATTAATTTAAAATGGACATGGGGTAAACTTACAGTAAAAGCTCACTCATTTGGTTTAATATCTGCACTTAGTCTCTATTCAAATGTGGGTGGACACAGATAAATTAGAACTGGGGGATAATGGCTGGATGCCCTTCCTTATGCTTCGAGGAGGGGTCACCTGCGTTAGATGCTTCCTGACCCACCCACGTGCTCTAACGCTTAGCTACCTTACTTTCTAGACAAAATTAGTCCCCATTCAGATGGGGGTGGAGGCAAACATATTTGAGCTGGAGGTGTTATGGCTGGATACCTATCCCAAGTCGCTGCTTTGGGATCGAATCTGCGATAGTCACTTTTCGACTCAAGCACTATACCCCTTAGTTACCGTTGGCCCCAAGTTTTCAGAAGTTTGTGAATGTGTGAATTTTCTCTGATCCACTTTGTCTCACTTCAAACTGATTTACAGTCACAGAAGAATGAAAATTTTAGGTGTTAAATAAAAACATATTATCCATCGTGATACGGTGGCCTTATAGAGATCGGTGTATTGTTCTGTACCAAGATTTTTTTTTTTTTTTACAATGTTTATGAACAATAAAGTGATGTTAGATCCACTGTCTATACAAAAGGAGCAACTAAGTGCTTATTTTCTATTTGTCACTATTAACTCTTTGGTGTAGGATGGACACAGACAGATTGGAGCAGGGGACTAAGGCTGGTTGCCCTTCCTAATGCTCTGCAGTGGGTTGATTGTGGGTCTGTCACTTCCTGAGTCCAGTATTCTAAGCACTATTTTACTGGGCCTGTAAGTGCATAGCCTTGTTACTCAGATTTAATGAACTTATCAACTTTTTTTCGTGATCAGTACAAATTAGTGAGCCTTTTTTGTAGTTTATAATCTCACAGCTAATTTCTATTAAATTTCATTCTGTAAGAAAGTATTTATGAGGCATATTTTTATATACTTCCAAAACTAATTTTAAATACATTTTTGAAGTTGCACGTATCCTAAAACTATATTTTCATTATGGTTCTTTTCCCTTTTTTTCTTAAATATTTAGTAAATTATCTAATCTCCTTGTACAAACAAGTTTTGCAAACATAGGCATACAGTGTTCGTTTAAAATGTTTGGTGAAAAATAAAGATAGTTTTTTGCTACATGTTCACACCCTCTTGATGTAGCTTTAGCAATCTTTTATAATTTTTTCTTTGAAAATCATGATGTTATCATTTCTTCATTGGAAATGATTAAATCAAGTTGCGCAGCGTCATGAAGTTGAATAATGATTAATAATTCATGTTATTTTTTCAGTTGTATTAAAAATGTACTCAACTAGTAGCAATGAGTTGATCTAAGAGCATTATTATAGAAAATCCTAGTCTTGAAATATTCTTAAACAATTTCTTGGCACACAGTTGTTAAAAGCTATACTTGGGTCTTATAATGAGCTAATATTTTACTATATTTGCGTATTATGAGTTAATATTTCACTATATTTGCTTAACATTTTATTCAATACTTCACTAGAGTTGTAAAATAACGTTTCATTACCAGTTTGACTGGGTAATTCGCTTACCTTTTGTTTGGAATAAAATTGGTGCTTGTTAGAATATAGAATAATTGATTGACCAAAAAATGCAGATATAGTAAAAATTTCTTGAAGTCTCAAGTAATTGTAATTGAATTATCTTTTTATCAACAGACGTTTTATTTGGTACTTTAGATTCAAAATGTTTTTAAATATATTTATATTAGATATTGTGGAATTCACTTGTGTGAAGTTAAGAGTAAAATTTATCAAAGTCCTTTTATTTTGGGAAAATATTTCAATTGAAGGCAGAGCTTCTTGATTCAGTATGTAGAGTTTCAGAATATAAAAATACTGAATGTGAGTGTCATATGTAAATTAGAGAAATAATTACCTTTTATTTCCTTTAATCAGGACTCTTATGTGGTGCATATTTAATTACTTGGCCTGTAAATTCGAAGCCTGATCCAGCCAGTTATATAATTCCTTTTTTATGTTCTTTTTTAAAAAGTTTCTTATGATCTTTATAATACTTTTGCAGTGTAAAATATTGTAAACTTTAGTACAGAAACTTCCTCCACCCTGACTTGGTCATTTCATGAACAATTGGGACGTGAAAATTTTCTTTTGGTCCTAGACACTGAGTGCAATCCATGTTGCATGTTATATGTAAAAACTGTCCCACTAGCTGGGGAAGCAGTTTTCTTCTTGGTCAGCTTTATTAGTCTATCTTCATACAAGGTCGCTAATTATGATGAGCCGCCTCCACCTGCATCTGTCTCCTGTCATGTTGGTATCCAAGCCCTTCATATTATCAGAAAGCAACAATTGTCGTCTGTACTCAGCTCAGTTCACTAATAGTTTTTGTTATTTATCTAAACTGTTATCTCCAGCTGGTGAGAAGACATAAGCCTGTATCATACTGTCGATGTTTTCCTGTGAGATCGTTTTTCAAAGATGCCATTTTATGGTTATTATATTTTTTACTTAAACAGAAATACATTTTAATATTTTATATGAAACTGAAGAATAAAATATATAATGTCATATATAAATTTGATTATTGGTATACAAACAATGCTTTGTTGTAGAAATTAACTTCTTAAAAAAACGATGTTGCAGGACTGTGACCATTGTGATAGAGTCTTTATAAGTGTGCCATGGGTGCCAATTTTAGTGCTTGGGCTGTGCTAAATTATTAGTCTGTCTGTAAAATTATTATGTACCGAAGGTGGAAAAAAAGTAAAAATTAGGAACCAATAATCAGTCTGCCCTTATTGAAATTGTGTAATTGTGTGCCAAAATCTTCCAAAGTTATACTTGCTATAGTACGAGCGGTACTGTAATGTATATTTGTGTATTTATTTTTTATTTATCATATTTGCTATAGTACGAGTGATATTGTATTGTACATTTGTGTATTTTTCTCTTTTTTTTTATATAACATTGGCTCATGTATTGATACAAGATATTAGTACTTATGATCAGGGGTCGCCACAGCAGATCAGTAGTCTGCATATCGTCCTCTTCCATCACACCACTTACATCTTCATGTCCACTTTCACCACATCAATAAACCTCTTTAGCCTTCCTCTCCCCTTGCCTTTGTACCTCCAGCTGCGGCATCCTGCTTCCAACACATCCATCATTCCTCCTCAACAAATTCCCAAACCATCTGTCTCCCTCGTCATGTCCTTAAACCATCTTATTTGCACTGTCTCTATCTCGCTAATATACTCGCTCTTTATTCTAAGCATCTTTGTCACGTCTAAGGAAAGCTTCATCTTCAACCTGCTACTTCTAGGTTTTCCTTCTGTCTCTTGGTAAGTAGGGCTCTCCAGCCCATACAACATAGCCAGCCTTACATCTGTGTTCTATACTCTACCTTCCATTCTTGCAGGTACGACTTTGGCACATATTACTCCTGTCACTCCTCTATACCCACTTCATCATGCCTACACTATCTTATTTACCTCTCTACCACACTCATTGTTACTTTGAACAGACGACCCCAGTTACTTAAACTCATCCACCTTAACACCTCTGCGCCTTGCAACACCACCACTCCACCGGCCACCCTCTGTCACGTGTACTTTTTTTTTTTTTCCTGCTGACTTTCATTCCTCTTTTTCTCCAGTGCATACCCTTTCCTCTCTAGGCTTGCCTCAACCTGTTCTCTACTCTTGCTATTGATCACAGTGTCATCGACAAATTTCTTAGTCCACAGCAACTGTCTGATCACAACCGTCAACCTGTCCATCACCATTGCAAATAAGAAAAGGCTCTGGCTCGATTTTTTATGCAGTGCCCAACCTCACTTTGAATACATTCGTCAATCCTGCTGTGCACCTGTCGACAGTCACACTGCCCTCGTATGTATTCTGCACCACCCTCATATACTCCTGATACTTTTTTCTCATTGTAATACCACAATTTTTTTCTTGGCTCCCTGTCATATGCCTTTTCTAAATCCACAAACATACTTACAAGGACTTCCATTTATCTCTTGTCAGTCAGCCTCCAACTATCCTCTCTTTTACCTTCAAGCTGTGGTTGATCAAATTTTTCCCTTTGTAATTGCATCATTGTTACTAAATGTTGAAATCAATTATTTTCTTTAGAAATATTTTAAACACTGTACTGTATCGACAGGAGATACAATTTTTCTCATCACTGAGAAGTGTAACAGATTTAGGTGTTGTCTGTTGTTCTAGTGCATTAATTACTGATGGTGAAAGAATCTAAATTAAGCTGAAAGTATAATCATCTGTTTTATTCGTGATGGAATAACTCAGATGGGTGGCCATACTCATAAAATTAAATGGAGGCATTAGTTATTTTAAACAATCAAATTTATGATGAATGGATTATCTTACTTTTGTATGAATATATGCCAAGCATACAACAATATATATTAACCACAACCACAGGTTATATTGGTTTGCCTCTCTCAATTGGCACCAATCAAATACTTTATTGCATGAACTGTAAAATTTTTATCCATTCTTTCAGCTATGTAGATACAAAAAGCCATTTAAGTAGTCTGTTTTGGCAGTCGGTCATGCACTAAATCCTTTATTAGTCAGTTTTTATAACGCATATTTAAGGGACCCGCGATTGAGACCACCATGGAACACTAGGAATGTGGCATCCAGTCTTAATTCCCCAGCCACACTTTCTCAAGGATCATTTGTTAAGTTGATCCAATTGATAGGCTGAAAAACCTACCTGGTAATGGAAACTTTTTTTTTTTTTTCTCTGGGAACAGTATTTACACATACCCTCTGAGAACACACTTCCCTTTTGCTTTGTCAAGTCAGTGTTGTCTAGTAAATTTCCCATGAAGGGGGGCTACTATAGAAAACCAAGTATGTCAAAATTTTCTCTAAAGGGAGGAAATTATACCATCGCCATATTGACTACTTGTAATGAGAGACAAATTTTAAAAACCTATTGGGGAGGGGAAAATTATTTTTTTTAAAGTGGGAGGCTACCATAGAAAACTATGTAAAAATTTTCTCTAAGGGGAGGGGAAATTGTACCATCGCCATATTGACTGCTTGTAATGAAAGACAAATTTAAAATACCTGTTGGGAAGGAAAAAGGATTTTTTTTTTTTTTTTTTTTTTGCAAAACCTGATAGATGAGAATGAGTTTATATATATATATATATATATATATATATATATATATATATATATATATATATATATATATATATATATATATATATATATGAGATAATGTGCTTATTTGATTAATGTTGGTCCCAAATGAGATTGAGATTTGAAGTAAATGTAAAAACGAAGCCACGAGTGAGGTTGGGGAAACTGCAATATGAAAAGAGTGGCATTCAGATAGAATGCATGCATTCCTAGCATAGCAAATATAGCTGTAAAGTTTGTTTCCCTTTTAGACCTTCTGTGGTGTAGTTGGTAGCGCCTTGGCACAGTAATTATGTGTCCTAGGTTCAAGTTCCGGTCGGGGTAAAAATTATATTATATATATATATATATATATATATATATATATATATATATATATATATATATATATATATATATATATATATTGCACCTTTGTCAAATTTGGATTGATTAAATATTGAGCCCATGGTATTGAGTGCACTGTGTTCTGAAATAGGGTAATATTGTCTTGTCTTGTAACCTAATAGTTTTATAATTGGAACAAAAGCAATGTGGTGACAATCATATGCTCAAATCTAGTCTAAAATTATTATTCCAATTTTTAGAAAAAATCGCAAAGATATATTTTTTCTTATTATTAGTATGCACCACTTTTTTTTAAGAATTTGGTTTTAAATTTTGAATATTCTCTTCATTCAGTTTATAGAACAATTAAAAAATTTCCGCAATACTACAAAATGGACATAAGAAAATCATGTAACTAAGCAACATTTTCCTTAGAAATAAACAGACATTCCAATTATTTAACACTTGAAGAGGTGAAAATACGTCCATCTCTACTGCAGAGTGGTTGGTTCATCTCTGGGCTCCTTAACATACTATATTTTTTATTTAAAAGAGTGTATGCCATAGTATATTTTTGCTGTGACTTAATAACAAGAGATAAAATACATTTTTAGTACCCAGTTTCCAGACAGTTTTAGTTCTAGGGGTACTTCAGTTGTTCGACAAGAAGGGTACGCGGCGCAGTGTTCTGTATACACGTTAACTGTTATGATTAACTTCTTTATTTTTAACATCGTTCATTATTTCAGTTATAAAATGGTTATTGTAGTACAAATAGTTCCTGTTATATAGTTCTATGACTGTTAACAAAGAATTCAAGAGTAGAATCTACTAGCTAATACATTTTTATTTTGTAAATTAGGAAGTAAGACTTACATTAGATCAATCAATTTTCATAAATTAGGGACTTTGAAGATGGGGAAAGTATATTTTTCTGTGTCTCTGTGCATTCTCCCAGGAGACTATCCTGGTCTTTGATTATCAGATATTCGAACACTGAGCATTTCAGTAGTTGGTTTAGAACTTGGGTGTTTGGGTGTCCAGGAATGTATTCGCTATGATGAGCAGATTAGAAGGTGATTGGACTTGTAGAGGGGAAGTTTCCATCACATATGGCCAGCTGAAGACTACTGTCCTTCGATAGATTTTACCTGCCAGTATGCTGCAAATTGGTGCCACTTCATGTGCATTCCTTGACCTAATTAGAAAGTTCAACTGAGGAATGACACACCTAATGCCCCACTTTAGGAAGGGCATGCAGCCTCAGTTCCCCCAGTCAAACTCATCTGTGCTTCTTTAGCTAGCGAAATGTAATGACATTCTCGCGGAAGAACTGAACCCATTTATTGACGGTATTTAAGTAGACTGACTTATGAAGCCATTACCTGTATCTAGGTGGTATATGTGATGACGTGCTCCTCTTACAGGTGTTTACTTGATGCCCTGAATACGATATGGTGTCCCTGTGATATGATTACAATAAAAGTCACATGTCAAAATCAACCCAGTATATCGCTGACTGACAGGGATACTGCAAAGAATTATTTGATTTTATGAGAAAATGGAAGGATGTGTGATGAAGTGCTGATATGAAGCTTGTCATGTCTGCACCTCATATCATACTCTACCTGTTTAAATAATTCTTTGCAGTAATCTTTATTGCTTTTGACATTGCATATTCCTTTTATTATCATGTGCTTATAGGGACATCAAATTGTATTCGGAGCATCAAGTAAACTCCTGTAAGAGGGGTGAGTCATCAGATTTCATGAAGACCCAGTTAATGTGTTACAATTAATATCCATTCGAATTAGGGTGGACACAGACATGATGGAACTGGGGAATCAAGATTGGATACCCTTTCTTTGCATCAGAATTGAACCATGTCTCTCTTTTTTTCTTTACCTAATCAAAAAGCACTTTTATGGCAAGAATAAAAATAGCAAGATGGGATTGTCTTCTCGAAAAGTGCAGGGAAGACTATTTCAGTATATCATCCCAAAACCAGGGATAATTCGTGGCATCTTGGCTAAATGGGATGCATGCCAAGGAAATATGTTAAATTAAGAGCAGAGTTCTGCCTGGTCCCTAAGCCAAGAGAATGGCACTCCCTTTCCAAGTCCGTTTAGACTACGAATCTACTCATTCGGCACATGTATGGCTGAAATGCCATATTTCACATACATTTCTGAGGCATTTAACTTAAAGCTTGGTGCTTTGAGCAAAAGACTGAGGTTATAGTCCTGATAGAGTGCATAGACAATCAGAAAAAAGAATATTGTGATATCTATATGGATACAATTTGTAAATTTTTATTTCTTCTAGCAGGTTCTACTTTATATTGTTTTTGCCAGTAAAATAGTAACTATCTGCATCAGACTTACAAGTTGATGCTAATCAGAAAAGGAATGAAGATTCTCTGAAGCCATGTTTTAAGAAGTGTGTAAAACTTGTAAATAAAATATATATATTTCAAACAGCAATCTCTTTGTTTAACCCCTTTTCCACATTCAAAGTTTTACGGATGTATATGATGTGTCCGTGAGCTAAACACTAAACCAGTCAAGAGATGGGAAATTATGACCATAAGGTTAATTCCTGTGAGCACAATTAGCTAAATACAAGAATATGGCATCTTGGCCAATCGTCCCTTTCTGAAAAACACACTCATCAACTTCTACCCTAATGACTGACATTTCCTAAATAATGAGATCATACACATTATTTTTAATAAAGTATGTAGCAATAACAATGATAAACAATGTGTGCCAATTATAGGAAAGAATAAGAACATATTACATGTAGAATTAGCAGTCATTTACCAGTCTATGCAATAACAAGCTACACAACACTACCAAGAAACAAGTATTGACTACCTTACAAAGCTCGGGTTAGGAACAACTTCTATTCAAGAATGTATGGAGTTATTACTGGATGAAGAATGAGTATAATAACAGAGGATATGCGCAAGTAGGACGATTTGGGGATATGGTGAGAAAAGGTGAATGAGAGATGATTTCAAGAGAAAGCACAAATAGGATGGTCTGGGGACATGGTGATATCAAGATGGTGTAGGCATGTATTAAGGAGAGATAAGGAGTATGTTGGAAGAAGGATGCTGACGTTGGTGGTGCTAGGTAGGCCAAATAGGTTTATGGATATGGTTAGGGAGGGCATATGGGTGTGTGATGTGAAGGCGAAGGAAGCAGGGGATAGGTCAATATGGAAACGATTGATCTGTTGTGGCAATCTGACGGGAGATAAAAGATCTGATAAACGGTGGAGTTTCTACAATAACGTTCCATGAAACTTGCATATAAATTTGACATTCCCTTCAATTTGAAACATAGGAGTAGACACCATTGGATGACTTTTCATTTAGATATGTGCAAGAGCATGACTACTACTACTACTATGATAATAATTGCTATTATTTCATTCATTATAACTTAGTACATTGGACAAAAAATAATGCAGCCTATTAAATATTACTCTTGTGATGAACATTATGCCATCCTGCAAGAAGAGACCGAGGAAACTTTAAGTTTGCTTATATATTTGGTTTACGCACTTGTTTTCTTCCTCACTCCTTCACATACAATTGAATGACTGCAAATGTGCAAGAAGCATTTTATTAGTTTAAAATTTGGTATAGTTGCTATATATATATATATATATATATATATATATATATATATATATATATATATATATATATATATATATATATATATATATATATATATATATATGTTCCGGTTTTACGTCACGGACTCCCTTTTCAACTAAGGGCTAGGACGGTTGCCGTCTTGCGAAGGATATATATATATATATATATATATATATATATATATATATATATATATATATATATATATATATATATATATATATATATATATATATATATATATATAAAATTTTATAAGTGTTTATTTACCATCAGATCTGAGGAAGTTAAGACAGTACCTAAATTATGAAGGTAATTGACATTTCTAAATTAATGTAGTTCTGTACAAATCTACCAGCTCCAGCTCTAAATATCCTGAAATTATTTCCCCATCTCTGAAAGCTTTGCAGGAAACGATCACTTTAAATACCGTTTCCTTTAGTCTCACAATTCCTCTAAAAGATATACAGGAAACGATCACTTTAACTATTGTTTTCTTTAGTCTCACGTGTTTGGCAATATATTCATATAAAATGTCCTCTAAAATATTCTTTTGGTAGAGTCTTTACACTTAAAACTCTACTATAATTAACAATGTGTCTTAAATATTCTTTGTGTCACTATAGTGAACAAGACTCTTATTACCTGTGATAAACAAAGAACACCAACAATCTTATATTAGAAACAGGGTTCAGTATTAAATATGTGAATATTTTCAATGTAC
The DNA here is from genome assembly GCA_037179515.1 of Halocaridina rubra. Classification (NCBI taxonomy): domain Eukaryota; kingdom Metazoa; phylum Arthropoda; class Malacostraca; order Decapoda; family Atyidae; genus Halocaridina; species Halocaridina rubra. The sequence goes on along the minus strand of JAXCGZ010013322.1, from coordinate 58,032 downwards.
CATACAGTGAGCATGTACTAAGTGGATTCACGAGCAAGACTGTACCCTTGAGCAATGGTATAATGTACAAATTAAGGCAATAACTCAGTACAACATTCAATACTTCACAGTGGGCTTGAACACGGGTTTGTCATTTCCTTAGTCAGGTGCTCTAAATAATGTGATATTCAATTGGGGGTGCAAAAAGCAATGCTGGAGCTGCGGAAATAAGGCTGGATGCCCATCATAATCTTCTAAATGCCCCATGCTTGGCTCGAACAAGGGCTTGTCCCTTTCCAAGTCAAGTGCTCCAACCAATTCGATATCAAATTACAGGTGAGCAGTTGTTGTTGTTTGCAGTCTTATGTGTCGTTAGTAATCCTTATTTGAATAGGGGTGGAGACAGACAAACTAGAGCTGGGAAATTAAGGCTGGATGCCCATCATAAATTTCATGACACACAGTGCTTGGCTCGAACACGAGTTTGTTGCTCTCTGAGTCTAGCAAGCAAACCAATTCATTACAAAAAAATATCAAAATAGGCATTCACAAATGAGCCAAACTCTAAAATAACTTGCAGGTCCATCTCAGTACATGCTATATAATATTTAAATTAGAAGCCATTTTTTTATTACCAAAAAAGACTTAACAAACATTAAGTCCAAAAACTACCTGAGAAATGTTACTGAATCATACACAGAGAAAGAGCAAAAACTGGACTTTACTTTCATGACATGTCTAGAAACAAAATAAAAACAATACAAACAAATAGATATATGTAATAAAACTCAAAAAAAGAAATATAAATATACTACAATGAAATAACATAGGAATAAATAAATGAAAACTGTTGAGACTGAAGTCAAGATCATTACAGAAGGTATATATAAAGACTATATATGGAAGTAGCCTCATGGATACAATACATTGCTGTATCGATCAGTGCCGCGCCTGAGGTTTATTAAGTGAGCTATAAAATTAAACCTGGTCCCCATATGCACAAGACTACAACAAATCTCTAGTATATTAACAACATAGGTATATTAACTACAAAACAGATCTAGAAACTTAATGTGATGATATAGGAATGAGACAATACTGTGATCCGATGATTTATATCATCATAGGCCCATTAACTAAATAGTGAAACAGTAATGACTATTATACTAACTGAAGAAAGTTACCAGTTAACGTTAAACGGAACTAAAATCCTTGAGATTATTGAGTATTTATAGATTCTCATTATGTAAAAAAGCCATTCCTCTCAAAACTCATAAGAGTGATGTAACATCTTTGGAAAGTAATAGTTCTAATTACTATCATATGCCAAGCATCAACTCCAGCTGGAAAATGTCAATGACTATAAAAACCAGATGGCTTGAGGAAGGAGAGCACCTAGGTGAGGAAAAGGAAAGAGGAAAAGATAGGAAATAATAAGATTATACAATATGGTACAACTCAGTATGCATATTCTTTCATGGCTCTCGAAGAAAAAAAATAAATACTCAAGTCCTCTTGGGAGTTTTCAGCTACTCTCCTTAATACCATTTTAATCTCATAAAATATAAAACAAAAGTACCATTATCTAAAGATAACCAGGTGGGTAGCTTTAGATAATGGTACTTTTGACATATTTAGTGTCTTTCATTAATACCATCCTAATCTCAAAAGAATACATAACAGACATACCATTATCTAAAGATACCCCACTACAGTTGACATATTTAGTGTCTTTCATTAATACCAGTCTAATCTTATAGAATACAAAACAAATACCATTATCTACAGATACCCAGTTGCATTTGACATATTTAGTGTCTTTCATTGATACTTATTTAATCTAATAGAATCTAAACTAAAAGTACCAACATCTATAGATTCCCAACTACTTTTGATGTATGTAGTGTCTTTCATATGTAGTGTCTATGAGATTATATTTAATCTCGTAGAATATAAAACAGAAGTATCATTATCTATAAATACCCCAACTACATTTGACATATTTAGTGTCTTTCAATTATACCATTTTAATCTCATAGAATAAAAAAAAACAAGAAAAACAATTACATATATACATACATAAATACGTACAGTATATATAATTACTCTAAGTGTAGAATGCCACGTCGCCGGTGTATTTCAGGACTGGAATTCCATATCGAACTGCCCTGGCACTGTGCAGAATTCGCTGCTTGCTCTACCAGGAGCTCCTCCTTGTTATTGGAAGTCGTGGCAGGGCAGGGAGCTGCCTTCAACTTGTATTTACTTTCTCTTAAAGAATCGAGGTAGCTGGCTTTACTGTCCACAACACTGAGTGAAATCCCAAGTTGTGCAGCGTAATATGTTACCATTATGATTGCCTGAAAAAAGACATATCTTAAATTATTAAACAAACATGAGGGTTTTTAGAATTAATAATAATTACCTACCAGGTAATTACACTTCTTTTATCTAGTTAAATGTACAATAATAGTAATATCACAGGTGGTGGAACAAGTAGCCACCATTAAATTCTCTACTTATCTTAGATAATGCATTGCTTGCCTATATTTTCTTTTTGTCATGATAAATCCCCATTCCAATGGGGGGTGGACAGACAAGCTAGAGCCGGGGATTTAAGACTAGATGCACTTCCTAATATATGTACTCTGAGGAGGGCTCACTTAACGAGCTGAGCACTCTTAATTGCTATTTTTGCTATAGATTTAGCTGCTTTGCTTCCTGGCTTTGATGTAATTAGGTTTAAATGCCAATTTTTTATACAATTAAAGTTTTATCACAGTATTAGTACTAGGTCTGACTGGAAAGTATTAGATCTTATTCATCTATACTTCAACCTCAACTTTATTTTTTTGTGTGGCGCAGTGATGACCAAAACAAATGGAGCAAGGACACTGCTTGAAATTTTGTGCCATAAACAGGGAGAGTATGTTACGTTGGTGGTGGTATATGTGGTTGCATGCGGCACAAGCTTCCATCATGTGTTTCCTTGAGCTATTTCAGAGTATTTAGCTAAAAAGTCTTCAGTCACAAAGATCTTTATTACCTGCACTATAAAAGTAGTGACAACTGAAAACTAGAAACATAATACACTCACCTGCGATTGTGGCACTCTTCCGTAAAATTCATTGAAGCCTATACAGGCATCGGATACAGCAAAAAGTATACCACCCATACAAGAACATAACTTTGTCCAGGTCCACAATTCTTCAAAGAGCTGCACGCGGGCTACGGCTCGCCACACCATGGTCATTAAGATCGCTGTATACAAAGGCATTCCTATACTTGTAACTCCAGAAGTACCAGGATACAAAATATATATTCCTGCAGAAGATGGTCAGACGTAAAAAAAAAATATTTACAGCTGTCAAAATTGTACAAACAGCAGACAATCATTATATTGTAGGGTTCGTTTAAATCGCAACTGTGCAATTACTTCAAAAGTATCATTAAGCATATTTGAAATATTTGTAGAAAAATAGCCTCCTCTTGCAAGTTTTGTAACACAGGAAAGCTAATAAATTCTTTCTATCAGCAGATTTATTACCATTTGTTGCTTGACATTTTAAGTGTCACACCCTGTGTTGGCGTTAATCATGGGTCTGTCACCTCCAGAATCTCTACAGTAATGCAGTCCCCAAAACTAATACTGAAAATATTTGTGGTAAAAAAAAATCCACTTTTCATTATATATATATATATATATATATATATATATATATATATATATATATATATTTTTTTTTTTTGGTAACACGACCGGGAAAGCTGAAGTTACCTCTCTATTACCATACAATGCATCACAAGTAAAATTTACTACATGGTATTAACGTGTCTGTAATCAATAAAATCATCCCGTCCTTTTTTCAAACTGGAAGCACTTCATTTGTATCTATTCCCTTCAAACCTTTGCGTTATGTTGCTGTGGCTTCACTGTATCCATTCCCTATAAAAACCCTTTCAAACCTTTGCATTATGGCACTGTGATGTCACTGTTACTACAACCTACAAAAACACCAAACCTTTGCATTATGCTGCTGTAGTGTCACTGTATCTACACCCTTGAAAAACACCTTCAAACTTTTGCATTATGTTGCTGTTGTGTCACTGTATCTAAACCCTAGAAAAACACCTTCAAACCTTTGCATTATGTTGCTGTTATGGCACTGTATCTACATCCTAAAAAAACACCTTCAAACCTTTGCATTATGTTGTTGTGGATTCACTGTACCTACACCCTACAAAAACATCTTCAAACCTTTACATTCTGTTACTGTGGTGTTACTGTATCTACACACTACACAAAAAACTCCTTTAAACCTTTGCATTATGTTGCTGTAGTTTCACAGTATTTACATCCTACGAAAACACCTTCAAACTTTTGCATTGTGGTGCTGTGGTGTCACTGTAGCTTCAAACATCGACCCCACATAAAAGTGGAAAAAGATGTAGACGAAGAAGAAGGTGTCACTGTATCTTCACCCCACAAAAACACCTTCAAACTTTTGCATTACATTGCAGTAGTTGCACTCTATCTACACTCAACAAAAACACCTTCAAACCTTTATGTTATGCTGCTGCAGGTCAGTGGTAAAGTTTGTGAGTTGGGAAGCGACTAAAGTGGGTTCGATCCTACTACAGGGTGTTAGGAAAGTTACCAACCTTAAATTCCCTTATAGTTCCAATATGTCTGTGTTCACCTCCATTCAAACAGAGATTAACTGTGACACTTAGAATGGTGCATATTATATGTGAGAGTCAATATATTTACACGATACACTGCACATTCGTTATGAGCATCACATTAACAAACAAATAAAATACATATTATCAAAATACTTTATCAAGAGGTTTTGGGGACTGCAATAGTACAGTGGTTACAGTGCTCAATTTGGGAAGTGACAAACCATGTTTGAGCACATCCCACAACAATAGGAAGGGCATCCAACCTTAATTCTCAAGCCTCAGAACTTTATTTAAAAAGAAACTCAAACAGCATTTATTTACTAGGCAAAATCAAGCAGTTGTTGAATAATAATTAATACAATATTGGTGCATCATTATATCCAGATTAAGGTCAGGCTACTGTTTTGTTTTATTACAAGATAAGTATGAGATTGCTAGATTGGAGCTTTTGTTAACTATTGCCGTCATACTTTAAATTATGTGAAATGTATATTAAAGTGCCTGCCAAGGAGCTCTTGCTCAGCAGGCTAGTGCCTCTGAATATAAAGTACATATTTATTCCTGTATATATACTAAATATTTGGCAATAAAATCTATGACTATGACTAGGTGTCCAGCCCCATTAGAATGAGGATTAATTGTCACACAAAAATGGAAGAAAAAAAAAATATTGCTGATGGTGAGGAGGGAAGAATAAAATAAACATATTAAATTTATGTTTTTCAAGGGCCAACTTAAAAGTGTTCTTAATGATCTGGTTTTTCGTCATGGACTCACCTTTTCTATTAAGGGCAAGGATGGTGGTTTCTTTTGAAGGACTTTGGTTTGGCAAGTATGACCATTACTTTTCTAATAAGGGCTAGGACAGTGCCGTCATTCTGAGGACTCTGATTTAGTCAAGTGCAACTCTTACCCTGAGTGAGTACCTTTTCTAACCTCAGACTGACGGGTCTTGAACTGACGACCTGACAAGTCAGAGTTGCGTGCATTGCCAACTCGGCCACGGCAGTCACATTAAGTGTTCTTAATATCATGTACAACTTTAATCACATTACTAACTGCGAACCAACCTCCTCCCTCCTGAATATATGGAAGATAATTTGGGTTAGCAGATTAATCCTATTTCTTGATTTACCACTTTCTGATGAAGCAGGCGAGTTAGGGCTGAATGGCCTCCCTAAAGCCCTGTGGCTGGATCGAACCTGCATCAGTCAATTTCCAACTCACATACTCTACCAAAGAGATACCACGGCAATCCAAAGTATATACAGACACTCCCCAAGTTACGAATGAGTTAGGTTCCAATAGTCTGCTTGTAAGAAGAATTGTCCATAAGTTGTGCTTAGGTGAAGAAAAAGTACTGTACAGTACATACAATTGCAGTGCTGTACAGTACTCAGGCTAAGTACACTTAACTACTACATAAAACATAAAAAATACAGTGGTAATGAATTTCAATACAGTAATAATAATGTAATAATACAGTATGGTAATTCGTACATTAATACATGAGTTATTGATGGGTAGGTTTTGGTTCGTATCTGTGAATGTTTGTAACTCGGTAGTGTGTATGTAGGGGAGCTTCTGTACTGAGCTGCAAAAATAAACAAATTTTATATAAAAAGGCAGTTGTACATACCTGCTCCACTTAATAAATAAATTACAGTCGCAGCATAAATATTGAAGGGTTTGAAGCCAAATGCAGACACATACAAACACTGAGCGATCAGAAATGCTGAAAGTCCGTGTATGAACAAATCATCCCACACCAGTAATGCATCGCCTATCACGGAAAAAATCAGGCCGAGCAATATTCTCCGAGAGTAGGCATATCTGCAATAATCAATTGAGTGTAAATCATGAGGAATTAAAATTGATTACGTAAGAAGATGCAAACTAATAACATTCAGCACTGAATAGTATGGCACTTCATTATTGAAACAATATATGAAAAGTATCACTATATTTTGGGGTCCGAGTTGACCTGATATATATATATATATATATTTTTTTTAAGATTGTGACACCAGGACGGGCAAGTAAAGAGAAACAGAAATGGAGAGTGTAATGACTTGTCAGGTGTGAAGGGATAAAAAAAAAGATGTGTAATGAATATCCAAGAATATTCAGTGTAGATGTTGGCATAGAAAAAGAATAGCAATACTGTGCAATATTCTTCGGGAGTTGGCATATCTGCAAAAATCAGTCAAGCATAAATCATGATGAATTAAAACTGATTACTAATGAAGACACAAACTATTAACATACAGCTTCAAATTGTACATTATATGAAAAGCATCGCTATCCTTCAGGGTCTAATTGGATCCCTCCTATAGCACAAGTGTGCTTGAGAAGGGGTCCAGTCAGACCTAACATAAGAGCAACACAATATGCAAATATTGTGTCACTGATTCTTCAAGTTCTAAATTATAATGAACATTGAAGAACTCCTATTACTGTGTATAAGAACAACTTTATCAATACTCACTCTTCACCAAGGCTCATGCCATGAAGGAGAACGAAGGCAATGAGAGACAGGATGGGCAGACATTTAATCACCATGGAAAACAATGATGGCTGGTCTACAGGGATGAATAATACGAAGTAGATGGCCACTGTTTTAAAGAAGGGCACCAACTTTGGGCCAATACTTTTCAACTGGAATAAGAAAAGACTAAATTTAATTATTGTAATGAATACAGTTCATCTGTACAGAGTAAAGTACGTTCAGTATAAGGCTTTCATAAAACTGTGGTAAAGAGATTAGTTGTTGTTGTTGTTGTTTGCCATTGCATATGTCACTATTAATCCCCATTCTTATGTGGGTAGGTAAAGACAGGTTGGAGCTGAGGCATTATGGCTGAGCATAGAGTATCATCTTCTTCTTTCTCTGCATCTTATCTCACTTCTATGTGGGGTTGATGGCCAACATTACATATAAAACATCTGACAGGTTGGGTGGCTTTGATAACATAGGCATGTGCTTGAGAGGTTACAGCTTATATATTGTTAAATAGTTGGTAAATTTTGGTCCTCCCATTAAGAAGGTCAAATATCTCTGGTCCGGTTTCATGTCACGGACTCCCTTCTCTTAGTAAGGGCTAGGACGGTGGTTCCTTACGAAGGACTTTGGTTTTGGCAATGTGTGATTATTACCCCCAAAATGACTGTCCTTTCTAACCTCAGATCATAGCGGGTGTCGAACTCATGACCTGATAAATCAAAATCTCATGCTCTACCACCCTACCATGGCAGCCTCGATATTTTGGTACATATGTACTCGTATATTGTACTTTAATTTTCACTCTAAGGATGGCTCTTAAAACACCTCTTAAGTTTGGTTTAAAGGGTGACTTAAAACCAAAATTTATCTGAATTCCTGAAACAGAAATGATTTAATCTGAGGATGTACATAAAGGTATTTCAACAATACCCTGAGTTTACTAATATATACAGAGAAGGTATATAATAATCTTCCCAGTCACATAATATTCAAAATTTTATCCAACTTATGCAATCAATTTACGACACCTCATTGTGCTTCACTTACCATTCTGTATATTTTAATTGTAATTCATTTATAGCTCATTAAAATACACATATCTGTCAGGGGGTGTGGGGGTGCTATCATGTGACAAAGCAGTGCAGGTAAACTAGCTGCAGCTGTGGGGCCTCATGGCAGAAGCTCCTAACCCACTTACCTTGTGGATGACCCAAGAAAAATGGTGGAGGGGAAATTGTAGCAATCTTTTATCCCTATGGAGCAAAGACAAGCGACCGAAGTATATATACTATGGAGAAACAATGTTTAGAATACTCTGCTAGGGAGGTGACAGAGGGACAACAAAGTAACGCAGAGCGTTCGAAGGGCATCCAGCCTTAATTCCCTAGCTCCAATCTGTCAGTGTCCACCCCCGTAATGGGGTTAATAGTGACACAAAACAAAAAAACATTGATAAAAAACACATTGGTATCTCGTGGACTTCCAGACAAGGTAAAGCAATGAAGCCGTAGATATGGAAACCCTTCATAACCACAACTTACACGAGATTCCAAAAAATCCTCGAAAAGTATGAAGTAGTTTTACAAGAGGACGAGAAGCGGTGTTCTTCTCCAAGCACCTTCACACATTAGAACTAACAATGAACTATCTTTCCAACTAATGCAATATATGAATGTACACAGTTTTATGGGTCACAATTAGTCCCGCATTCTAATGGGGTGGCCACAGAAATGTTGGAGGACTAAAGCTGGATACCCTTCCTAACCCATTGCAGTGGGATCGAATCTGCGTTAGTCACTTCTCGACTTGAGCTGTTTACCTGTGAACTACCATGACCCCAAAATGTATAATAATAATAATAATAATAATAATAATAATAATAATAATAATAATAATGTCTATTACCTTCTTGAAAAAAAAATTCCTTCCCATCTCTCAATTCTACGATCGAGGAACAGATAGATGGAAAAGAAGCAATATTTTTTTTCTTTGTTTCTTTACCAATTCGTGCAGCTGCCCTGAATTAGCACCAAATTGCCCATTCCCAAACTGCTGATTCTCAATTTGGCGACTCGTAATTAAATCAATGTAACTATCAAACCACTTAACCTAACCTAACCTGAATCAATCCTGCAATCAACTGTGTGTACTATACTTTGAATGAAATAAGATTATTAGGTGTCGGCAAAATGGGAATTAGCAATACTGGAATTGGCAAACTGGAATGCTACGGTAGGATTTGGCAGATCTCGTCCATATCTGAGAGAAGAGTTCCTAAAAACAGGAGGAAATTCCAGTCGAACCTTCGACCATAAGAAGGGAAAGATTTCTGCCTTTGTTACCACTGGACTCGCCCAATATTACCCATCTCTGAGAGAGAGAGAGAGAGAGAGAGAGAGAGAGAGAGAGAGAGAGAGAGAGTCGTCCTTAAACAGATTTTAAATTCCACTACCCTCTAATTATGGAAAGGACTTCAAGGACAGAAACATCTCTGCATACCATCACATGACAAAAATTGATTATACTCAACATCAGCTTATTTTCTTTGTATGTTTTTTTTTTATGAGTGTGACTGAGTGAGACACCAAGAAAGGCGAAGAACATTGCCTTCATCGGGCCTGGGCACGAAGAACATAGCAAAGAGAAACAGAGATGGAAAGTTTCGTGACTTGTCAGATGTGAAGGGATAATAAGAGATGAGTAACGAATATACATGAATATTCTGTGTAGATGTAGGCGTAGAAAAAAGAACAGTAACTGAAGGAAGACTTAAACAGGAATGTCCCGGACAGCTCGATTAAATCTAAAAGACCTTCTTCAGCTGTAGTATCACAACGGGCGAATGGTGCCATGGGCCAGCCTATGGCACAATTTCATTACATCTGTTTTTTTCTTCACCAAAAAAATTCCTTTTTTTTTTAAGATAATTTTAAGACGAGTTATATATTTTAACAATTAATAAGTACACTGCATAAAATGGGTTATTTTGTCTTCTATACTCTACACATTTTCCATTCATATAATTCGTTTATTTATTTATTTATTTAATTTGCGTTTCTCCTATGCCATTAAATCGAAAATTCACGAAGAAAAACTAATACAGGATGTAAAAATACTCCGAACTCAAAATACATGCTCGCTCTCTCTCTCTCTCTCTCTCTCTCTCTCTCTCTCTCTCTCCGGGTGCTATCGGTGCTCGTCTGCGCTCTCTCTCTAATTCCCGAAAGAAGAATGAACTAATACAGGATGTAAATAAATACTTCGAAATCAAATATATGCTCTCTCTTTCTCAAGGCTACTTTAGCAATCATATTAACGTTCGGTAACTTCACCTCTAAACTCCTAACTGGATTTTTAAGCTTCATGTTATTAAGTTTCTGTCGTATTTTATTTTAACTACGTATTTACCTGATTCCCCAGCTCCAACCTGTCTGTGTCCACCCTCATCTAATGGAGATTAATAATAAGACCGCCGTGGCCGGGTCGTAGTACGTTCGACTTTGATTCGTCAGGTCGTCGGTTTGAGACCTGCCACAGTCTGAGGTTAGAAAAGGGCATTTATGCAGGGTAAAGGTCACACTGCTACAAACAAAGCCCTTCGGAAAAAAAAAAAAAAAGACCGTCATAGCTCTTTAATAGGAAAGGGAGTCCGTGAAGTAAAACCGGATGAAACCGGATCATACAACAACAACAACAAAAACAATAACCTACTTGCCTAGATATAGCCTCACATCTTGAAGGATCTAAGTAGTCAAACAGTTACATCAAGAGAGAAAGGTGATTGTTTGACCTTCCCTGACGACTGAGGTACTTCAATGTCCTGAGGTACCTGGCAGCATCGGTACCAATATGAGGACTTAGGTGTTATACAAACAAACACATATGGACACTCCATTCATGTAAACAGTAATATAGGTTTAATACGTTGTATATGTATACACATAATTATTTGGTTTTGTCACCAAGATGTATACTCCACTAAGTAGATTTATTCACTGTATAATTAATCTAACTGTAGATTTATTCACTGTATAATTAATCTAATTGCATAGCCAATAAGTTGCGCTTATGGAATACTGACACTTTGTTCTGGACTGTGTTTCGAAGCACTCTTCAAGTCTCATTAATAATTAATAATAAAAGCTCTGAACAGCCATGACTGCGTTCATTGTACCTTTTTTCTATGAGTGTGACACCGGGACAGATAAGACGATTGCTGTACCTTTTTTATGAGTGACACCGGGACAGGTAAGACGATTGCCCTCTTCAGGCACGAGGAAAAAAATAGAAGCTTAAAGGAAAGGCAGAAATATTCGAATTGGTATACACTAATGCTCTACTTTCCACATCCTGAACATGACATAGGAGTATACTTTTTCTTCACAGAACGAGGCGGCTTGGAACTCCGAGGTCTGAGCCATGGTAGTAGCTATTTTTTTTTTTTCGCGCAATAACCTCGACATTAGGAAAGAACATACAGGGCTCAATTATGCACCCAGAGGGATAAAAGTTGATCCAATATATAGAAACCAAGAAAAAAGCCAACGTCCTTGACTCGCAGCACGAACCAAGAAAGAAGTTAACGTCCTTGACTCGAAGCAATAACAGAGAGATGAACTTGAACAAAAAAGCATAATTTCATGCTAGTGACAAATAATTACTAAGGACTTGATGTTTACATGCACGGGGAGCAAGGAAGCGCTGAATATTTATGTTATTAGGTCATTGATAGGAAGTGATCATTAACTGAGAATACAAATGATAATTCCATGTGTGTGTGTGTGTGTTTGAGAGAGAGAGAGAGAGAGAGAGAGAGAGAGAGAGAGAGAGAGAGAGAGAGAGAGAGAGAGAGAGAGAGAGAGAGAGAGAGAGAGAGAGAGAGAGAGAGCAAATTCTTTAATAATCGTTCGTGCAAAAAAAACAAATTAAAATTTTGGCCACAAAGATTTCTTTTCTTCTTATAAACGCCGCATATAACAGTCTTTAAAACAAGGTTTTAAGAAACTAAGTCAGTTTCTTGAGGAGACAAAATACAAGTTAATCATGATATATAATCTCCAAATAAACCCAATAGCAACAACCGATCCGAGATTGTATATTAACTCAAAAATACGATTTTTTTTTTTATCCGAAACAAAATATCTGATTCTTTTTAGAAAATCATATTCCTATGGTATGCTACAGCTACGACGTGACCTTTCCATAATTGTTAATAAACTTTTAAAAAAAGCAATATACACTATGAGTAGAAGAACAGTTTTTCAACAAAATACTGTACCCGACGCAAATTCATTCTGCCAATTTCCAAAACAGAAGGAAGACCGAAGACTTGTCTTTGACAAGGTCTGTATGTCAAATGTATATAATATTAAACTGAATAATCCATGCCTATAGACGTTAAATAAACATGGTTCATATTATTATACTCGTACATGCTAAATCCCTAAACAAATATGTCTTTTACGAAGAAGGTGTAACTCGTATATGCTAAATCCCCAAACAAAAATGTCCTTTACAAAGAAGGTGTAACTCGTACATGCTAAGTCCCTAAACAAAAATGTCTTTTACCAAGAAGGTGCGTGTTGGCTCTGAAAGCAATCCTGCTTTGAGGCATGACATAAACTACAACATTTATCAATTTCCAAACTGGTGATGAAAACTTTTACTCATGTTTGTAAATGAAACTTGCAGTTCTTGCACTGATTTGTATTTCGCTATGTAAACATGAAAATTTACTGGTCTCTTAAAAGAACTGTAGGACGAAATATGATGACTGGGCAATGCCGTTTGGGTGCTGACGGTAAGGTTAAGTATTCAAAATACAGAAATCTTCTTAGCGCCAGAATGTCCGTCGCCAAATGGGTATGGCTCCAAAATGGTCTCAGCGCCCAAACTATATACATTTCGCTATGTAAACATGAAAATTTACTGGTCTCTCAAAAGAACTGTAGGACGGAATATGTTGACTGGGCGATGCCGTTTGGGCGCTGACGGTAAGGTTAAGTATTCAATATACAGATATCTTCTTAGCGCCAGAATGTCCGTCGCCAAATGGGCTCAGCGCCCAAACTATTGCGGACTGAAGTATCGTAATGGTAGAATGCTTCACTCGACAGGTGAAGACCCGCGTTCGAGCTCAGGCGGGGCATTAGGAAGGGTATTCAACTTTGATACCCCAACTCCAACCTGTCTGTGCTCACCCCCATAATATGAATAAACAGTGACACATAAAATGACAAACGCCTTGAATTCCCGTACTGTGAATGCAGTCAAATTATTTTGGAAAAAGTTTATTTATGGAATTACCAAGATGTTCCGGTTTTACGTCATGGACTCCCTTTTCTACCAATGGCTAGGACGATTGCCTTCTTGCGAAGGACTTGTTTTGGCAGATGTAATCGTTACCCTAAGTGCATGCCCTTGCTAACCTCAGACAGTGACGGGGCGCGAACCCTCGACCTGGAATTACCAAGATAGACATTCATAATTCTTGTAAACATAATATTGCCTTCATAAACAGTGTCAATACTACTTCAGCGTGTTTAGGATGCAGACAGTGAGAAAACACGTGATGTGACTACACATGAATGTAGTAATACCAGAAAGTAACAAAAAATGTACACAGTCCAAATATAAATGAGCTTATTATTCTAGTTGTCAACAGGATGAAGGTCCGAATCATCACTCATATCGAATATTTTTTTTCTATGAAATGGACTTCTACAGAGGGTTTGCATAAATGGAGAGAAATCAGAGTGGGGCTCGGTTACTAGCGGGGCACCACAAGGCTCGGTACTGGGTCCCCTATTATTCATCGTATATCTAAATGATCTGGATTCGGATATCAGTAGTAACCTAAGTAAATTCGCAGACGACACTAAAATAGGTAGAACTATAAATGGAAAAGAAGACATTCATGCTTTACAGGAAGATCTAAATAGATTATCTGAATGGTCGGACAAATGGCAAATGGAATTTAATGTTGAAAAATGTAAAGTAGTTAAAATGGGTACTATAAAAGACAATACTAGTTATAAGCTAAATAACCATGAAATCATGAGTTCTCAGTGTGAAAGGGATTTGGGAGTTCTTGTGAGTAGTAGTCTTAAGCCAAGAGAGCAATGCACAGCAGTCAGAAATAAAGCAAACAGAATTTTAGGATTTATCTCAAGAAGCGTTAGCAATAGGACGGAAAAAGTTATTTTGCAGCTCTATCTTGCATTAGTTAGGCCCCATTTAGATTATGCTGTGCAATTCTGGTCACCCTATTATAGAACGGAAATTGAATCCTTGGAGAGAGTGCAGCGAAGAATGACCAAGATGATACACAATATCTAGAAATCTACCATATGAGGACAGATTAAAAAAAATTAATCTACATTCTCTAGAGAGGCGAAGAGTTAGGGGGGATATGATTGAAGTGTATAAATGGTTTAAAGGGATTAACAAGGGAGATATTAATAAAGTTTTAAAAATTCATGATCAAACCAGAACTCGTAATAATGGATTTAAGCTTGATAAATTTAGGTTCAGAAGGGAAATTGGTAAAAATTGGTTTGGTAATAGAGTAGCTGATGCATGGAACAAGCTTCCTAGTAGGATAGTAAATGCCAATACCTTAGACACCTTCAAATGTAGATTAGATAGACATATGACAGAGGTAGGGTGGGTATGAATAGGTTAGTGCTTATTAGAAAAATCATAAAAAGAAAAATAGAATAAATAAGTAGAGTAGAATAGAATAGGTTAGACATGCTGAAAATACAATTCAAAAATGGAGCTGCCTCGTGTGTGCCAGTAGGCATGTTGCAGTGTCCTCTATTCTTATGTTCTTATGTAACGTTACTACTATTATCATGTAATAGGTTGGGCCAGGGCATCATTCGTCGTTGCGATACTACAACTGAAGATCTTTTAGACTTGAATAGGACTGGCCAGGAAAAAGTTCACTGTAAAGTCTTCCTTCATTCGCGGTTCTTTTCCTATGCCTACATCAACACCGAATATTCTTGGATATTCGTTACACGTCTCTTATTATCCCTTCACATCTGACAAGTCACAATACTCCACATCTCTAACTCCATTTGCTTTATTTCTAATTTTTATTAGGTCTTCATTACTTCGACTATTCTCTTAGTCTGTCTTTTTATTGATTAGCATTCTTTGAATTCTGCCTTTCTCTTATGTTACTTTTTCTTTAATTTTTTCTTGGCGCCCGGGCCCGATGAGGGTAATTTTCTCAGCTCGTTCTGTTCTTGAACTTATGTAAAAACTACGACGACGACCACTACCTACTATTATTACAACAACAACAACAACAACAACAACAACTACTACTACTACTAATAATAATAATAATAAAAA
>JAXCGZ010013322.1:32500-37500 GCA_037179515.1 Halocaridina rubra | reverse complement strand
TATGTATTTCTGGAGTCAAATCGGCCAGTATGTTTACTCTTAGATCTCTCTCATTTTCTGTCTCTTGAAGTTGTACTCCTGCCACCGAATAGTCAAGCTTGGGCTTTCTTTCACTTGTACCCATTCTCATTACCTTACATTTTGAAGTATTGAATTTCATTAACCACTTTTCTGACCACTCATGCAGACTATTTAGATCTTCCTGAAGTTCTCTACCATTGTTCTCGTTTCTTACTTTCTTCACAATCTTTGCATCATCTGCAAACATATTCATGAATGAATTTACAGACTCTGGTAGGTCATTTACATATACAAGGAACAAACGTGGCCCTAAAACTGAACCCTGTGGAACTCACTACTAACTCTTCTCCATACAGACACTGAGTGTCTTACTCTAACTCTCTGTTCCCTTCCTTCTAAGTAAGTTTTTATCCATTCCAAGACATTTCCACCTATTCTAGCCATTGATTGCAGCTTCTTAATAAGTCTCCCCGTGCGGGACAGTGTCAAATGCTTTCTGGAAGTCTAGGAATATGCAATCTGCCCAGCCCTCTCTTTCCTGTAAGATTCGGCTTACCTCATCATAAAATTCTAATAAGTTTGTTACTGTTGATCTACCTTCTCTGAAGCCATGTTGTCTCGCTGACAAAAAGTTGAAGGATTCCAAGTGAAGAGAGATATGTTTCCTTAGTAGTTTCTCTATTACTTTGCAAACTATGCTGGTCAAGAAAACTGGTCTATAGTTTAGAACCGTATCCCTAAGTCCCTTTTTGAAGATAGGTATCACGTTCGCTTGTTTCTAGCATCTTGGAATCTCCCCTGGCTCCAGTGACTTTTTAAATATGATACTTATTACGACTGATATTGAGTTTGCGCATTCTTTAAGTACATGAGGGAATATATCATAAGGACCTGTAGCTTTATGGACATCTAAATCCATCAGCACTTTGCATACCTATGTGGCAGAAAAGTTTATGTTCTCTAATACCGGCCCATGAGCTTCTATCTCTGCAATCTGAGGGGGTGGGGTATTTTCTACTGTAAATACTGACTGAAACTCCTTGTTCAATTCTTTGCAGATCTCTTCATCCGTCTCAGTGATTATTCCATCCGCTCTCTTAAGCCTGTGTGTGATTACCTAATTGTGATTACCTAATTGTGTTTACGGGAAAGAGCCCAAAGCTCGTATCTTCCCGTCTCCTCATCGGTTCCATTTTATACTTAGTGATACTTATCATACCTGTCCTTAAAACTATGGATTGAGATAGCATTAACTACCTCCTCGCTTAGCGAATTCCAATTATCAACTACTCTTACACTGAAAAAGTATTTCCTTACATCCTGCGAAGAAGTTTTCTTACGAAGCTTCAAACTGTGACCTCTAGTTCTAGAGCCAGCCATATCAAAATATCGATCCCTATCCACTCTATCATAACCATGAAGGAATTTAAAGACTGTCACCATATCCCCCCTCACTCTACTAGCTTCGAGTGATGGTAAGTCTAATTCCCTCAGCCTCTCATCATAACTGAGATTGCGTATTTCTGGCACCAGTTTCGTGGCATGTCTTTGAACTTTTTCAAGCTTAGCTAAGTGCTTTTTCAAGTACGGATTCCAAAAGGGGGCTGCATATTCGAGTTTTGGCCTCACATAGGTTACATAAATATTTCTGAACATTTCCTTGTCCATGTGCCTGAAGGCTACCCTTACATTTGATAAGAATGCATATGCTGCCCTTACTATGCCATTTATATGTATTTCTGGAGACAAATCTGCCAGTATGTTTACTCCTAGATCTCTCTCATTTTCTGTCTCTTGAAGTTGTACTCCAGCCACCGAGTAGTCAAGCTTGGGCCTTCTTGCACTTGTACCCATTCTCATTACCTTACATTTTGAAGTATTGAATTTCATTAGCCACTTTTCTGACCACTCATGCAGATTATTTAGTGTGTGTGTGTGTGTGTGTGTGTGTGTGTGTGTGTGTGTGTGTGTGTGTGTGTGTGTGTGTGTGTGTGTGTGTGTGTGTGTGTGTGTTTGTGTGTGTTTCTGGATATGCAAAACGAACTGTAAGTTCTAATAATAATAATAATAATAATAATAATAATAATAATAATAATAATAATAATAATAATAACAACAACAATAATAATAAAATAATAATAATAACAATAATAATAATAACTATAATAATAATAATAATAAAAGACGATGAAGGATATGATTATAATGATGAAATATGGAAAAATACACAAAAGATGTAAATTTTTTTTATCTTATTATTATTATTATTAATATTATTATTATTATTATTATTGCACAATCGTCAGCGAAGGCAAACACACACCGTCATTAAAATACACCAAAATCACAAACACACAAATATACACACAGACACGACTTCGAAACATACATATAACATCAGTTTTAAGGAACGCGTTACTATTTGAACAGTGCCGCTATTAGGGGGCATGACAATATAACAAAGGAATATATATATATATATATATATATATATATATATATATATATATATATATATTATATATATATTATGGTTGACACCAGGACGGCGGGTCAAAACAAAAAATCTACCCTCATTGGGTGCGAAGAAAACATAAAGAGAAACAGAGATGGGGAGTATTGTGACATGTTAGATGTAAAGGGATGATAAGAAAATGTATAACGAATATCCATGAATACTCGGTGGTGATATGATGAAACTGAAATAAGAGATATTTCAGTGTAGTGGGGAGGGATGTCGTAGGACTTTTGGCTAGGTGTCAAAGGAAACATTGAACACTCTCTCCAGTGTTTACTAGGATGAGGCTTATGTTTAAAAGGGTCACGAAGATATATAGCTGGTCCCATGGAACTCGGCATCTGGCGTTCAAATATCTCAAGAGGGTGTGAGATATAAACAAGTCCTTTATTCCCCATACCACACAGGAACACTTGTCCTAAATGTGAAGTACATGCCCGGGGGAGATACCCAATGGCAATAGGCGATTACCACCCACTCCTTTGCAATAGGCTCGTTGGAATAGCCCCTCCCCTTATAGGCGGGACTCCACTTCGAACCTGGAGTTGATTTGCAGGACTGGATGTCAAGCCACGCCCTGCCCTTAGGGTATTTCAAGAACCACCCAGGGCAGGCAGAGTGAGTTGAGTTAGAGACCGGGCCTTGCCAGCAGCAGAGTTAACACAGTACAGCTGAGTTAGCCTCCCCCTTTTGGGGGTGGGACTCAGGAATTAGTCGTGACAGGAACTGTAGTAATAGGAGCTCTGAGTACATAGATGTTAAAATAAGAATAAAGGAATATAAAGAAGATGTCTTTCACCAACCACGCTACCATAATTATAATTATATACGTAGGAAGTAAAATCCTTACGTCATGGTGCCATGGGCCAAGCTACTACATGGTGGCTATGAATAATCAAATAACCAAATTACCATATGTGAAAACATGAATCATAGTTTACCCTGAATGGGACTCGAACCCAGGACACACAATTACTGTGCCAAGGCACCATCAACCACACCACAGAAGGTCTAAAAGAGAAACCAACCCTACGGCTAAACTGCTATACCAGGAATATATATATATATATATATATATATATATATATATATATATATATATATATATATATATATATATATATATATATATATATATATATATATATATACAGTATATATATATATATATATATATATATATATATATATATATATATATATATATATATATATATTTATATATATATATATATATATATATATATATATATATATATATATATATATATATATATATATATATATATATATATATATATATACATATATATATATATATATATATATATATATATATATATATATATATATATATATATATATATATATATATATATATATATATATATATATATATATATACCATACACATATACATGCATATGCATATATGTATGTATACTTCCTCTTTCATAATATTCATCATCACCATATTCTACTATTCAACTCTATTTTTTATATACACCAAATTGATTGATCTGAAAAAAAAACAATAACAAAAGCCCATCTCATTGTCATCTACAATATTGGATGCAAATTAATGGTTTAATTTATAACAATAATCAAGAGCTTCCATCAAATTTGGTTAAATATATATATATATATATTAAAATAAGCATTTATATATCAAGAGGGAGTGCCTGCGAGCAAGTCCTAAAATGTTGTTGAATTAATAAAAAAAAATAAGAAAAGGTGATTTTATTAAGACAAGAGATATTTGTAATAAGAAAACAAAGGAGTGTTAATATGCGCAACAATTTTCACATCGTGAAATTGCGTTTGAAAAATCCACTGATCCCCTGAGCTGCTTCAGTCCGGTTGAGGCACATTTGTTACGTTTGAAACAGAGAATATGAAAAGAGAGAGAGAGAGAGAGAGAGAGAGAGAGAGAGAGAGAGAGAGAGAGAGAGAGAGAGAGAGAGAGAGAGAGGAGAGAGAGAGAGAGAGAGCACATCTGGTAAGTGATGCACCTGTCTGAGTGAGAGAGAGAGAGAGAGAGAGAGAGAGAGAGAGAGAGAGAGAGAGAGAGAGAGAGAGAGAGAGAGAGAGAGAGAGAGAGAGAGGAGAGAGAGAGAGAGAGAGAGAGAGAGAGAGAGAGCACATTGGTAAGTGACGCACCTGTCTGTTAGAGAGAGAGAGAGAGAGAGAGAGAGAGAGAGAGAGAGAGAGAGAGAGAGAGAGAGAGAGAGAGAGAGAGAGAGAGAGAGAGAGAGAGAGAGAGAGAGAGAGAGAGAGAGAGTGTTTGTAACATGTGTAATGCATCTAATCAGCAATTTAACTGATTAGCAAAAACCATAAGATTTATACTAAATATTCTTACACTTGACTAGTAGAGTTTACATCAAGGACAATATATTTTAATATTAGCATACAATACAAGAATAATTTAAGAATTCGGTGAAAGCCAGTTCAGAAAATT
>JAXCGZ010013322.1:0-27500 GCA_037179515.1 Halocaridina rubra | reverse complement strand
CGAGGACGATACCGCTTGAGCCACGGTAACTACACTACCAAACAACTATACTGTATCATATAAATTCATTCTCTCTCTCTCTCTCTCTCACTTTACTAATACATAAAATGATGCTCGCTCTCTCTCTCTCTTTTACATTTATACTACTTTTCAATGGTTTTATTATTACATAAAACGGTGTTTACCTCTCTCTCTTTCCATTACAACTTTCACTACTTCCTGCTGGTTTCCAATATAGGGAAAATACCTTAGGTCTCGGGGATAAAGACTTATATTATGCCAGAATCTATTTTAAAACTAGGACCACTTTTCCAAATGTAACTCGCAGTAATAATGTAACTCGCAAAACGCGCAATTTTACAGCTTTCCAAAACGGATATTAGTAGGTTTATATGTTTCTATTAATCCCTATTCGAATGGAGGTGGACGCTTAAAGCTAGATATCCTTCCTAACGCCCCTCGGTGGCTTCAATGGTTCAAGTGGACTGATACCTTCTAAATATCAGCTAGTCACAGTCTTGTATTCAAATATTAAATAAATTTCCATTGCTTACACTACAAATTTCTTTGACCATTTCACATTTTTCATTCTTCTTAAGCTTTCAAACCTCTTCACCAGCCTTGGCAACTATGCCTCACTACTACAAAAACAACTTGGTAGCATCTGCAATATAGGTCAATAAACTCGTTCACTGTCCAATCTTTTATCTTCTTTCTATATTCTGTGAGAGGGAGAACATAAAAATGAAGCCATCTCTGTCCCAAACCTCTCCCACCCATGGGTCGGGAGAAGGGGTAGTCATCAGGGGACTTAAACAGAGAATCAAGAAGTTGGAGGAAACGGTTATAAGCCTTGATGATAAAATTCGGAATATGGATGGAGAAATGAAAGAGAATGAAACACTCAGAGAACAAATAAGATCTTTGGAGGAAGCAAATAAAGCACAAGGGCAGGAGAGAAAGGAACTAGAAAAAAGAATAAAGAAGCTGGAAGGGGAAAAGAGTCAACTAGAATCTAGAATTTCTAAACAAGATGATAAAAACAAACAGCTGAATGACAACCTAAAGGAATTAGATGTTAGTTCACTGCTCTCTTCTGAGAGAGACGAGATTGCTGCTTGGAATGTCCAGATTAAGGAAAACATTGAACAGTTCAGAAAAGAGTTCCAGGAGCTGAATATGGAAAATGATGCCATGAAAACGTCCTTTGCTGATGCACTAAAGGGGAATGTGGCAGTAAAAGAGGCTGTAAAGGTGGTGGCACTGGAAAACATACAAACAGTTGACTATAAAGAGACAGTAATCGAAAAAATGAAAGACGTTGTGATGGAAAGGGCAAACCCACTCATCAGACAGGCACTTGATAAGGAGAAGACAGTGGTAATCTCAGGCATAAGTGAATCCCAGGAGCCAACATGGCAGGGGAGACTTGAAGAAAATAAAGCTAAGGTTGTAGACCTGATAAGAAAGCTTGGAGTAGTATGTGGTCCTGAGGATATTGTAAACATACACCAACTAGGTAAATATTCGAGGGAAGGAAAGCCGAGACCAACAAAAGTAACCTTTGAGAGAGGGGAAACATGTAGGGAAATATTGTTGAGAAAAAAAAAGTCTAAAAGACCTTCAAGAATGCAAAGAAGTGTTCATTAGACGATACAGAACACAGGAAGAGATGGGAAAGATCAAAAACTTGTTGCAAGAGGCAAGAAGGTTAAATGATGAGAGAAATGAAGAAGAGAAGAAAAATTTTCGTTACAGAATACTTCCAGACAAAGGGGAGATAAAGAAGATAATGACAGAAGATCAGGGGATGGGGCCTCATTAAGATTGTTATACACAAATGCTGATGGATTAGCTGGTAAGGCAGTAGAATTAAAAGATACGATTCACAACAGTAAGGCAGATATAGTAGCAATTACAGAGACTAAGTTGAGTAAGGACATAAACAGTGTCACAGTTTTTCCTAAGGGCTTCAGAATACTAAGGGTTGAAAGATCTGAGAGGACTGGTGGAGGGATAGCACTGCTCATAAGTGAGAGGATTCAAGTTGAAGAAATAAACTTGGCTATAGAAAGTGAGTTCAGGGAATTTCTTGTTGCTCGCATAAATACTGGGTCAGAGAGCATTATAATAACTGTTGTATACAACCCACCAAGGAACCAAAATAGGCTTGAAATTTATGAGGAAAGTCATATAGGTACTATTGAAGTCATAAACTCAGTTGTTAACATGGCACGGGAGAAAAATGTAGGATTTTGATTATGGGAGACTTTAATCATAAAGAGATAGATTGGATAAATCTTGACCCACACAGTGGTGAGGACTCATTTGGGGCAAGATTCCTAGATTGCGTACAAGGGAATTTCCTACACCAACATGTAATGGAACCAACAAGAGCCAGGGGTGGGGATGAGCCATCACTACTTGATCTAGTGTTCACAGATAATGTGTTGGATATTGAAAATATTGAGTATGAACCACCAATTGGAAAGAGTGACCACTGTGTGTTGTTGATGGAGTATATCATTGAAGACATTCTTCCTGAGGGTAGAGGCACTGAGGACATGAGGAGGAACTATCCAAAAGGAGATTACATCAAAATGAATGAGCTTTTTGCAGTTATTGACTGGAGAACCTTATTTTACAACAAATCTGTACAAGAAATGTATGACATCTTTTGTGAGAAATATGGGAAGATAGTAGATTGCTGCATACCTGTCACCAAAGTAGGTGTAATTCATGCCAGAGAGAAATGGTTCGATAATGGGTGTAAAAGAGCTAAGGAGTGGAGAGACAAATGCTGGAAAAGGTATAGGAGGAGAGAAAACATAAATGCCTGGCAAACCTACAAAAGAGCAAGAAATGACTACCTAAGTAAAAGGAGAGAGGCAGAGAGAGATTATGAGAGGGACATCACCAGGAAGGCTAAAGAAAATCCCAAGCTTTTCCACAGCTTTATCACAGGAAAACTGAAGGTAAAAGAACAGGTTTTAAGGCTAAAGAGAGCGGATGGAAGCATCACTGAGACGGACGAAGAGATCTGCAAAGAATTGAACAAGGAGTTTCAGTCAGTATTTACAGTAGAAAATACCCCACCCCCTCAGATTGCAGTGATAGAAGCTCAAGGGCCGGTATTAGAGAACATCAACCTTACAGCCACAGAGGTATGCAAAGCGCTGATGGATTTAGATGTTCATAAAGCTACAGGTCCTGATGACATATCCCCTCATGTGCTTAAAAAATGCGCAAACACAATATCAGTGGCACTAAGTATCATATTTAAGGAGTCACTGGAGTCGGGGGAGATTCCAAGATGCTGGAAACAAGCAAATGAGATACCTATCTTCAAAAAGGGAAGGAGGGATACGGCTCTGAACTATAGACCAGTTTCCTTGACCAGCATAGTTTGCAAACTTATTGAGAAACTACTAAGGAAACATATCTCTCTTCACTTGGAATCCTTCAACTTTTTGTCAGTGAGGCAACATGGCTTCAGAGAAGGAAGATCAACAGTAACAAACTTATTAGAATTTTATGATGAGGTAAGCCAAATTTTACAGGAAAGAGAGGGCTGGGCAGATTGCATATTCCTAGACTTCCAGAAAGCGTTTGACACTGTTCCACATGGGAGACTTATTAGGAAGCTGCAATCAATGGCTAGAATAGGTGGAAATGTCTTGGAATGGATAAAAACTTACTTAGAAGGAAGGGAACAGAGGGTTAGAGTAAGACACTCAGTGTCTGAATGGAGAAGAGTTAGTAGTGGAGTTCCACAGGGTTCAGTTTTGGGGCCACTTTTGTTCCTTGTATATGTAAATGACCTACCAGAGTGTGTAAATTCATTCATGAATATGTTTGCAGATGATGCAAAGATTGTGAAGAAAGTAAAAAACGAGAACAATGGTAGAGAACTTCAGGAGGATCTAAATAATCTGCATGAGTGGTCAGAAAAGTGGCTAATGAAATTCAATACCTCAAAATGTAAGGTAATGAGAATGGGTACAAGTGCAAGAAGGCCCAAGCTTGACTACTCGGTGGCTGGAGTACAACTTCAAGAGACAGAAAATGAGAGAGATCTAGGAGTAAACATACTGGCAGATTTGTCTCCAGAAATACATATAAATGGCGTAGTAAGGGCAGCATATGCATTCTTATCAAATGTAAGGGTAGCCTTCAGGCACATGGACAAGGAAAAGTTCAGAAATATTTATGTAACCTATGTGAGGCCAAAACTCGAATATGCAGCCCCCTTTTGGAATCCGCACTTGAAAAAGCACATAGCTAAGCTTGAAAAAGTTCAAAGACATGCCACGAAACTGGTACCAGAAATATGCAATCTCGGTTATGATGAGAGGCTGAGGGAATTAGACTTGCCATCACTCGAAGCTAGAAGAGTAAGGGGGGATATGGTGACAGTCTTTAAATTCCTTCATGGTTATGATAGAGTGGATAGGGATCGATATTTCGATATAGCTGGCTCTAGAACTAGAGGTCATAGTTTGAAGCTTCGTAAGAAAACTTGTTTGCAGGATGTAAGGAAATACTTTTTCAGTGTAAGAGTAGTTGATAATTGGAATTGGCTAAGCGAGGAGGTAGTTAATGCTATCTCAATCCATAGTTTTAAGGACAGGTACGATAAGTATCACTAAGTCTAAAAATGGAACCGATCAGGAGACGGGAAGATACGAGCTTTGGGCTCTTTCCCGTAAACACAATTAGGTAATCACACACACACACACACACACACACACACACACACACACACACACACACACACACACACACACACACACACACACACACACACACACACACACACACACACACATACATACATACATATATATATATATATATATATATATATATATATATATATATATATATATATATATATATATATATATATATATATATATATATATATATATATATATATATATATATATATATATATATATATATATATATATATATATATATAATTTGTATGAGCAAGAACACAAATGGCTTTTACACTGTCCCTTACAACCTTCTTCCATTTACTCTTAATCTTCTATAATTCCGTTGTACAACTAATGTCAATCTAATTCACGCATATATATGTCACCATCTACCCCTATTTATGGGTACTCATATGTATAAGTACCCATATGTGTATGCATTAGCCTTATATGAGTCTACACTTTCAGGGTTTGTTATCAGCCCATTCACAACTCTAAATTACCACACAGAAAAAGCCAAGTCATTCTAGAAATTTGTTGACTTCATAATGGATTATATGTAAATCTGTTTACCTAAAGCAATTATCCATTGCCCTAAATCTTATTGTCAGTTCTCTTTGCCTTTCCATTGTCAGCAACAACCAGTAGTTGTTCACTTACACTAATTATTGCTTCCTCAGTCGTCAACATATTGTGATCAGCTCTACGTCAAGGACTCCCTTTTCTACAAAGGGCTAGGATGATGCCCTCTTGTGAAGGACTTTGAATTTGGCAAGTGTGACCGTTACCCTGAGTGAATATCTTTTCTAACCTGTGGCTGGCAGCGAGCCCGCGACCTGACAAATCAAAGTCACGAGTGTTAGTATCTCCCAGGTCAACATATACTCAAGTAATATCTCTTATGCATTTATCCTCATTTGTCCCAACTTTCAACATTAACATAAATTTAATACAAGTATCCTCCCTAAAATAGCTGTTCAGTTTCCATTCAAAATCATTTCTAGCCTTGTGTATTGTAGGAACTATACCTATACGTAATCACTGTGCCAAGGTGTAGGCAACTGTACTACAGAAGGTGCAGGAAAAGATAGAAATTTCACAACTAACTGCTGGAGCTAGAGAATGAATACTGTATACTCTTTTTGCTAGCTTGACAGACTGCTTAATCTTTTGCTCCTCTATCTGCTTAGTAACCAATGAAAACATCCGGAGCATAAGTTGCTGCTGTTGCTCTCATTTGCTGATTTGTGTGACAAAGTTAATCAGCATCCAATGGGGTAGGCACAGACAGGCTGAAGCTGAGGACTTCAGGATGCATACCCTACGGTGGGCTCAAACACTGGTTTGTTATTTCTCTGGTTGAATGCCCTGACCACTATGCTAGCAAGGTCCCCTAAACATACGGGGCATAATAGAGGAGCATTTTTTCTCCAAATGCATGGTTATATATGTATACAGTACACACACTCCCCTACTTACGAACAAGTTTGGTTCCAAAAGTCTGTTCGAGAGTAGAATTGTTTGTAAGTTGTGCTTAGGTAGAAAAAAGTTCTGTACAGTACATATATATGCAGGACTTGAGCTAAAGACACATAAATACCACTTAAAACATGAAGTATTAATGAATTTTAATACAGTAATAATGTATAATACAGTACAGTACAGTATACTGTATGCTTACAGCATACAATAATACATGGGTTTTTGTTCGTAACTCATTTGTTGGTAAGCAGGGGAGGGTCTGTATACAGTATAAAATTGATTATAAAACATATAAGACTACAAGCTCTCACTTTCAACAATTTAGATGTAAAACACTATCATACAGTACAAAAAAAAAAAAAAATCTGAATAAGTACATACAAAAATATATACATATTATGATCAGAATACCAATGACATGCAACAATGCAACACTGAGAGACATGACTGCAGATGTAGTTTCATAGCATCACTGAGTTGCATCTAAAGTTATCACATGTAATAACATTATAAATACACTGACTGGGACTGTGCTAGCACAGTGGTTTGAATTCTCATCTTAGAAAGTGGCAGGCCCGCATTCAAGCCCACTGCGGGTTGATAGGAAAGTATCAAGCCCTAATACCCAGCTCAAACATGTGTTCAACCCCAATTGAGTAGGAATTAATACTGACATATAATGGCAAACACCACAAACAAATTTAAAAAAATATCAATAATATTCCTCCAAAACTCGAGTCAGTACCTCATCAACACACATAATACATAAACATGTGTCAAAACCTGAGTCATTATTCTATTATTTTGAGAACAAAATGTGTAAATACTAATATGCGGGATAAGGGGCTAAGGGAACAGGATACATGAAAGAGGAAAAATTGGAAATGGCTAGAAAGAAACAGCAACCCCAAGCTGAAATGGGATAGTGCTGGAAACAAAGAAAAAGCAGAAGAAAATAAAGAAAAAGAATGTGTAAGAAAGTGTTGTAAAAAATAACTTGTTTCCTACATATTTTACCATCCATTCCTTTCTTCAAGAAAAGTCTGAAACAGATGGTCCCTTGACATGTCTAAATGTTAAATGTTGCCAAAGTATGTGTGTCAGACAACATCAGAACACAACAGTTTAAAAGCTGCCAATTGTCTCTAACTCTTCCAAAAAAGAAAAATGCCAATATTAAACAAATATACAGGGCTGATGATGCGGATAATATTAACCTGGTATACTGTATGTGATGTAGGAGGCAGCTAAAAGGGAATGGGTGTATTTAAGTACCACTTCACGCCTGGGTTACATTAGATAAACATGGACAATAAGTGATTTGTACAATAAGAATATGTCATATGTAGACAAATATATACTGAACAGTACCAATATAGTAAAGACAAAATAGTTTCTTGTATTGTAACACCTAAAAAATTCTGTAAATAATAATAAACATAAAAATACCAGGTATTAATAATACAGTGATAATAATAATAATAATAATGAAGGTTGTCCAAATAAATCCCAAAAAGACATAAGTGTATACAATATGTATTTAGAGTATTAAATACATATTGTATACAGTATACCCTATATACATATTGTATATACTTATACCTCTGTTTTTTTATTGGACAACTTTCACGTTATTGTGGTTGCTTAAGCTCAATAATAATAATAATAATAATAATAATGATAATTCTAAATTTTACCTCACGCAAAGGGTATTCAAATGTATAAGGTAAAGGTCCAAAACATAGCATGCTTAATCAGATCCACCAATGATTCAAAGTTAAATCAAATCTACAGACCCAATAGTGACCAATACTATACATTTTCAATTCTCATCCCCTCAGTAGAAATTTCAGTTCAATCTGTATCATGGTGTCTGTGACAACGTGTACTAAGCTATGGACTCCCAGTGGATAAAGAATCTTTTATTTTGAGTGTGACACTGGGATGGACAAAGAAAATTGCCTTCATCAGGCCCGTACACCAAGAAAATGAGAGAAAAGAGAAACAGTAATGGAGCGTTGTTACTTTTTAAATGTGAAGGGATAGTAAGAGATGCGTAATAAATACCCAGAGTAATCGGTGTAGATGTAGGCATACTTAAATATGGCTTTTCCTTTTGCACTGAAAATGATTTATCTTAATCTCAATATGGTATTCACTGAAATACATACTTAAGAGCAATAATTTTTATAAATTTTGAATAATAATTTACTGTGGGTAACCATTTATAAGATATTTAAAACAAAAAGATATATGTAGCTGCAGTCATTTGCACTTCTCCTGTGAGAAAACTCTGTGCTAATACTGCTGTTGTTCCGGTTTTACGTCACGGACTCCCTTTTTCTACGAAGGGCTAGGATGGTTGCCTTCTTGCGAAGGACTTGTTTTGGCAGATGTAATCGTTATCCTGAGTGCAAGTCCTTGCTAACCTCGGACCGTGACAGGGCGCAAACCCTCGACCTGATGCCTCAAAGTCGCGGACGCTGCCGCTTGAGCCACGGTGACTACTGAGGAAGCAAATATTTTTTACCAAAAATAA
Organism: Halocaridina rubra; assembly: GCA_037179515.1. Lineage (NCBI taxonomy): Eukaryota > Metazoa > Arthropoda > Malacostraca > Decapoda > Atyidae > Halocaridina > Halocaridina rubra. The sequence continues at coordinate 18,755 of JAXCGZ010013322.1, read as the reverse complement.
GCTTGAAAAGATTTTTCAAGAAAGAAGTTATAGATTGAGAACCTATTTTCATGAAACGTAAAGCAAGTCTCTTATAAAAAAAATGATCTCCATATTTATTGTTTCTAATAAAATGCAGTTTCATGTGTCACGATTAGTCCCCATTCATATGGGAGAGAACACAGACATGCTGGAGCTGGAGGAATATTGCTAGATGCTCTACCGAGGAACTGAACCTGGTTAGTCGCTTCTAGACTCTCGCACACAATGACTGAGCTTTTATTATTCAAGGGAAAGAATAGTTATTATAAGAATACAAAATAATGATCAGTATTATCACTTGATAAAAGAGGGTTTCAAGAAAGTCAAGACTTCAACTGCAGTATTTAACAAAATAAGAGTCCATAATTGCTAAGAGGAAAACAAATTAATATCAGCATGTAATATCATAGCCAAGTAAAGGAACAATTATCTTTTATGAGAAATACTGAAAAATCACGATCAAAATGAATAAACTACCATCGTTACTTCAGTGGTAATGTATCAAGTCGGGAAGTGAATTACAGGTTCCATCCCACCAAAGGGCATCCAATCTTCATCCCCAAACTCCAACATCTCTGTGTCCATCCCACTCAAAAGGGGAGTAATTGTGACACATGAAACAGTGCAAGATTATTATTTCTATAAATAAGTAACACTGTATCTTTTTACAAAGAACCAGTTTTTGACAACAGTAGTGATATCGGGTGAATTCTTGCCAAATATGGACCTTAAGCAGTTCTCTAGAGGTTTATACCCCAAGGTAAAGTATCTATATTTATGATTCACTATATGCTTACAGCAAAACATGTTACAGCTACTGAGGATAAGAGAAGTGAGGAACAGTGAAACATCAGATAGAAATGATATCAAGTTTGGCAATTGAAATCAGCAAATATATGAAGTTGAGAGACAGAAAATTATTTGTAAGCTGCTAAGTGAATACTACATTCAATTAAGCTCTGAAATAGTAGATTTTTTTTATAATTATATGATGAGATTTTAGAAGGGGACTGTGGTAGTGTAGTGGTTAGTGCAGTTGACTTAGGTAGTGACAGGCCTATGGTCGCACCCACCTTGGAGTATAAAGAAGGGTATCAAGCCTTAATTAACATCCAGCCACCCATTGCGATACTACAGCTAAAGGTTTTTTGACTTTAATAGGACTCTCTAGGACAGTTTAATGTTAAGTCTTCCTTCAGTTAGGGTTTTTTTTCTATGTCCACATCACCACTGAATATTCTAGGATATTTGTTACACATCTGACAAGTCACAACACTCTCCATCTCTGTTTCTCGTTACTTAATGTTTTCTTCATGCCCAGGCCCGATGAGGGCAGTTTCGTTTTTTTTGGGGGGCCCGTCCTCATGTCACACTCATAATAAAAATTCCAACCTGTCTGTGTCCATATAATGTGGATTAACAATGCCATATAAAACAGAAAACATTATATGTTGAGATTAGAAAAATTGGGTGTTTTTCCAATATGTGGGGTGACGAGGGAGGACAGGATACGAAATGACCAGATCAGAGGTACAGTGAAGGTGGTGGAGGCGTCGGCGAAAGCGCAGGAGAGGAGATTACAGTGGTTCGGTCATGTGAAGAGGAGAGAAGAAGACTACGTGGGTGTGAGAGTGATGGAGATGGACGTGGAGGGCAGACGCAGACGAGGAAGACCTAAACTACGGTGGAAGGACCGACTGAGGGAGGATCTCAGAGAGAGAGAGCTGGAGGAGGAGCAAGTGATGGACCGGAACCAGTGGAGACGACTAGTGAAGAGATGCGACCCCATATGAAAATGGGAACGCAAATAGAGGAAGAAGAAGAAGAAGGGTGTTTTTCCAATATGTGATCTATCATGAACATTCACATTCCAACCTAACCTGATCATAGATTGTCGGTACAGCACATATTGAAAGAGCACCAAAAATTGTGTATCCAAAACAACCAAAACTAAATGAAAGTGGGGGGCTCTGACTCCCCAAAATTCCTAGAGTGACAGTATATCTAACCCAACCTGATCATAGATTGTCGGTACGGCACATATTGGAAGAGCACCAAAAATTGTGTATCCAGCAATAACCAAAACTAAATGAAAGTGGGGGGCTCTGACTCCCAAATATTCCTAGAGTGACAGTACATCTAACCCAATAAATTTTATATAAGAGACATTGCACAGTCTGAATGTTAACTTCTAACGAATACTATGGATGTAACCAAGATAATATTACAAATAGATTATAAAAATAGTTTATGCTGGCTGAGAATGACATTGTATATTTGTTGTATATTTTAATATATATATATATATATATATATATATATATATATATATATATATATATATATATATATATATATATATATATATATATATATATATATATATATATATATATATATATATATATATATATATATATATATATATATATATATATATATATAGAGTAACAGGCAAAAATTAAAAAGAAAGAATTTACGTGTACTTTGGCATTACTGTATAAAAAATGGTTCTTTATTTTTTTACTAGTACACCCGTCTCATCGGTGACTATTTTATATCTTTCAATGAAGTCTCAAAAAAAAATTTTTTTTGCAATGAATTTGGCCATTTAAATCGTCATAAATTACCTTTTTTATGGGATTAGGTTGTTAGTATATTCTAGGTTAGGTAAAGTACAGGAAAAGCATAAATTTCACTTCCAAAAGGTGACTTCAAATCTTGTATAGAATATTAACCCAAGAGTGCTCTAAGGTTATTCATATTTGCAAGGCATGTCACCTAACTTAACCTAACAACTTAGAAAGTTATTCAACTATACATGAGGTTTTGGGGGTTACTCATCTTTACAAGGAACAATATTTCTACAACTGTAAATAATTAAACCTATACTTGGGTTGGATATATTAATAAGGGCTTAGGGTCACGAAAGTTATATTAAAGGGTTAGCTATTGTGTTAATCTGAAATGCTTTTGATTCGACAAATCTTTTTCTGTGCCTACAGCTACACTGAATATGCTTGGATATTCATTACACATCTTTTAAAATCCCTTCACATCTGACAGGTCATTACACTCTCCATCTCTGTTTCTCTTTACTTTATGTATTCTTCGTGCCCAGGCCCGATAATGGCTGGTGTAAAAAAAAAAAAAAAAAAAAAAAAAAACTGGAGACTAGCATTTTCAACTTAGCCTAATGGATGACCTCCAGAACCCCATGTAAAGTTAAATAACCCCATACATTTGTAGGTTTTGTAAGGTGATTTGTCTTGTAAATAAGAATAATCCTAGCAAACTCTAGGATTGATTTTCTTTACCATAGCCTTTAACTCTCCCTAATGATGCGATACTTAAAAAGGAAACATAAGAACATAAGAATAGAGGACACTGCAACATGCCTACTGGCACACACGAGGCAGCTCCATTTTTGAATTGTATTTTCAGCATGTCTAACCTATTCTATTCTACTCTACTTATTTATTCTATTTTTCTGTTTATGATTTTTCTAATAAGCACTAACCTATTCATACCCACCCTACCTCTGTCATATGTCTATCTAATCTACATTTGAAGGTGTCTAAGGTATTGGCATTTACTATCCTACTAGGAAGCTTGTTCCATGCATCAGCTACTCTATTACCAAACCAATTTTTACCAATTTCCCTTCTGAACCTAAATTTATCAAGCTTAAATCCATTATTACGAGTTCTGGTTTGATCATGAATTTTTAAAACTTTATTAATATCTCCCTTGTTAATCCCTTTAAACCATTTATACACTTCAATCATATCCCCCCTAACTCTTCGCCTCTCTAGAGAATGTAGATTAAGTTTTTTTAATCTGTCCTCATATGGTAGATTTATGATATTGTGTATCATCTTGGTCATTCTTCGCTGCACTCTCTCCAAGGATTCAATTTCCATTCTATAGGAATAAGATAAACTAACAAATGGATAAAAATCTTAGATATTACGGGAAAAACAGAGAAAACTGGCTCAATATGTAACACCAATGTCAATGCGCTATACAAAACAGCTGATTCCCTTTCCAAAACGACCTTTCAAAATTACGCTTTGGTATAGCAATGCGTAGAGGACGATTTCTACGCCATATTTAGAGGAGATTGTGCTAGACATTACACGTGTACAGTACTAAACTGCGTCATACTCACTACTTGCTTCGGCGTCGCCATTGTACAAGGAGAAAAAAGAAATGACCAATATAAGAGTTTGTCACCGAACGACACAACAACGACTCCTTCCCAAGTGGCTGACTGGCTGTCACTGAGTGTTTACAACATCGCTTTGTGCTGTGGAGGGAGAGGAAAGACTCTGACGTCATTAAATACACACACGTTGATTGGCTCAAACAGGCAAGGTTTTGACGTCATCAAATATTCACACAATGATTGGACAATACAATCAAACGTCATTAATCAACAGGAGGCAAGGCTGTGCGTCACCAGATTCGCCTAATTTGATTGGTCAACGACAAAAACGTCGTCGTCCAGCTGTCTGTGAACTCATCATTATTGTTAATCTTTTAATATAAAGCTATCATATTACAAGAAATGTAACTGTTAATGCTTACGATTATACTTTATGCTCTAATTTGATTTCTAGGAAATGGTTTATTAGTGTCAATTTGTCTCTCACGATCTCTGTCATTTTTATAGTATTTTGACTCTGACAGTATTCGTGGCACCCTGGCCCTTGGGAATTAGATTCTTTTTAAGTTCAAGTTCTAAGTTCGCTTGAAACAACCACACTGACGTCGTCTTTATGGGTATATTCATGTCTGGAGGGTGCAATTCCATTGAAAACAATGACTGAAGGGTGTTAAAAATTAATATATTTCATGAACCTACCATCTACCTTATATGCCGGACCTTAAATACACCACAGATAAGCAAGTATTATGCATTATTGGGCATTCTATACGTTCACAATTCTTTCAGCCTGTCCTTTTATAGTTTTTTTTTTATTTTCTTATTTCTGCCTTGTCCTTACAATACCAATTTATTTTTTAATATTTTCTTGGTGACTGATTATAATAAAGATAATAATAATAATAATAATAATAATAATAATAATAATAATAATAATAGTAATAATAATAATAATAATAATAATAATAATAATAAAAGGTTCGCTATTTCTAGCCGATCTAGTCCTAAGTGAACATAATTTCTTTTATATTTTGAGCTAAATATTGAAAGATACTCTAGAATTTCACTGTATTATATATCTGTTTATTTATTTAATTAATTCAGTAGTTAAAGCACGAGAAAGAAAATTAAATTCTATTTTTAGGTCGAAGGTTCGCGGACCGCCACGTTCTGTACTAGCCTGCTGGCTAGTACAGTGGTAACGTGCTGGCTTCGCATTCACGAGGTCGAAAGATCGGTTCCCGTCCAAGACCGAGAGTTTAAGCTGTTTACTGGAAGGAACTGCTGTGGTTGGACACCACAGTGGGGGGTTGGGGCTTGCCCTGGCTGACGAATACCCATTGTATTGAAATGGAAATAAAGGTTTATATATATATATATATATATATATATATATATATATATATATATATATATATATATATATATATATATATATATATATATATATATATATATATATATATATATATATATATATATATATATATATATATACACTCAGGCTAATGACCACACCTGCCCAAACAAAGTCCTTCGCAAGAGGGCACCATCTAAGCCCTTAGCAGACAAGGGAGTCCGTGACATAAAACCCATCACTATTTAGTAAATAAAAACGTAGCCAGTAAAGTCGCTATTTTTCAACGTTTCATAGCCAGAGGCTTTGTTTACATTCGGACTCGTCCAAGCGTCTTGGGGCCTTTTGGCAAGAACCTGAGGGATTATACGGGTATATATGCTGTCGATATCCCAAGATTAAAGGTAAATATTAATAAAATTTAAGCCATATTGTACCTAAATGTTAAGCATTACTGCTCAAAGGTTAAAATCTGGTCATAGGAGTCGTGGCCGGCAATAAAGTCAGGAATGATGAACAGTTTTGGCTAGGTAAAAAGTCACAGGTTACTGTTTTTGCTTTGCCTTTTCCAGTTACTTTTTCCTGTGACTTTTCTTACCTGGATTCTAAGGAGTTACGTAATTCCCATGGCCTTTGGGTATGATTCAAGTGTATTTGACATATCACTGCTTAATATCTAGTGGAGAGAGACATGGCATCTCATGAAGAATTGGGACCTGAAAATTTTGTAGGTCCTAATTCTGTAGTTGGGGGTAAAACCGAGGTCTGTTATCTTCAGTTGGTTGCTGTTGATAATAGCCAGGCTCAAATTCTAACCTAACCTAACTGTTAATAAACTCAGGTCCCAATTCTTCATGAGGTCCGAGATATGAGTTATAGTAAAACAACACCCTTTGGAATAGATTTGGTTTGGATTCATATATTGTGCTCCCCTCAAACCAGAGCTATAGTGTTATGGTTATGATCCGTTTTATGTACCCTTTCCATAGCCTACCTGAGAATATCAGTGTTACCACCACTTCCTGAAATGTGCAACACTGCTCTAGAAACACCCAAGTTCACTCTTTTAAGGTATGTAAGGCTTTAAATTTGGGTTAAGTTAGTTGGGTTAGGTAGATTACGTTCTATAACTACTAATCACTGCCCACCAATATCAGCCCTAATGCAAAAAAAAAAAAAAAAAAAATATTTCAGAGAAAAGCAAAGATCAGATTAATTCCAGAACACATCAAATCCTATCAGAAAAAAAATTTTTAGTCCACAAATTGAAGGGATGCACAAAACAAACCATAACTCTCGAAAGTAATAAGATCAGCATCTATTCTTTCTAGTATTTAGAAAATCCTTAAGAGACTCACGCAAAATACTTTTCTTACCCTCATGTCATAGATATTTTATCTCATATTATTCAGTACTAATTTGTGATCTTAATAATTAATGTGATGATGGTTATAAGAATAGCTGAAGCAAGTGTTTTAAAAGGATCTTAAATTGTATCACAGTTTGAAAAGCTTAGAACCACCATTAGCCACCAGAATGGGAGTATTAGGTACCACCCTCTTGGCATCGTTTTATTTTGGCACCAAGCTGGTTTGACATTGCCCTTTTGGCACAAAACTGTTCTGGCTAGGTAAGGTTAGGTTATGCTAGATTAGTGTTAACTAACCTATTCTTTATATAGTAAAGGCCCCAAAAAGGAGAGTCCCAAAATACAAGATCGGTGCCAAAGAAGCAGCGCCAAAACTTACCCGACCCTTAGCCACGTAAATCATACCTTAAATTGGCACTAGGAAGTACCAAAGTATATTCAGTAAGAATTCATTCAAAGTAGAGAATAAATCTGAAGGAAATAAAGGTTACACCATTAAGTATTTTTGCACCCTGAATAATGGCAATTAGACCTGAAAGGGAAGGTGTACAGAGGGTGGGTTGTGATATACATCGTTATCATTGACTTTTGACTCCTGTTATATAACAGTCCCTTTCCTCCTTGTTGAAAACTGAAATTCCTCTTTCCTTTGCAGGATGCAACTGCAGGTGAAAACTTTCAAACAGAACAGAATTTCTGTACAGTATTCCTTTTTGAGAAAATTCCTCTCCTTTACAGGATGCAACTGAAGGTGAAAGCCTCCAAATACTTGTCACTTCAAGTTTATCCTGTTGAAATATGAAGATGTATGTGTGATGCCTACATTTAAACTGGAAAATATTGTGAGTATATAGTAGGGTGATTTCTCTCTTATTTTTCGTATTTGCAAACTTTAGAACTTGTCCATAGATATTCTTCTGTAAAAGAATTTCATACTTTAATGTTGTGTTAGAGAAATGACTAGAAAATGAATCAAGGGTGTTTTGGAATCTAAGATTTGTTTGACAAGTTTTCAGATAACGTATAGTGACAAAACCATAGTCTCTATACTTTTAAGGAGAAGACATAAATATGAAATACTTCTCATATAAAATGTTTTCATATAGGTATGACAGCAGTTATTATCTTCTAATCTCTATTTTCATGGTTTAATGAAACATGCTATTATTTCTGCATGTAATCCTTTAGGAAACAAACGTCACGCTTTATACAAGAACGTATTCTAATCGCGTGATTTAATGTATTCCTCTATTGTTTAATGTACTCCTTTAATAACAAACCTTATACTTTATACAAGAACTTATTCTAATCTCTTGGCTTATTAACACATGCTAGTATTGCTTGAAATATCCTTTTAGCATACAGACTCAGTACTTTCTGCGAGAAAGTACAATTTAAAATATTCGAAGTCTTGCATGATGAATGACCAGAGCGGCACTCTCCATTGAATTCCGTGTACAGGCATGCGAGATATCTTCGCTGTAGATTTCCATTATGTAATGCATCTCTTACCATTAGGATTCTAAATAGATAAAGAAGAAAACTTAATGAGAATTTTCCTTATTTCCTAATAAAGAGAACCACATGAAATAATTTTCCTAGGAACAATTTGTTGAGATTTGGCATATATTGAACTCTTTTGTGCCTTCTATTTTTTTTTATATTAATTTCACTGATATGTTAACATTACTTATTAGTAATTTTCTCCCACACCTTAACAAGTTTGAAAAGAAGCTGATTCTAACTCATTCAAATCTTGAGGGACCTCTGCACTGCAGTGGTAGACCCACGATCTAGACTGTTGTTGGACGGTAGGAATGTGGTATCATTTCTAAATTCCTCAGCCACACTTTCTCATGGATCAGTTGTTGGATTGATCACACTGAAAGGCTGAAAATCCAACCTGGAAGTGGAAACTGCTGTAAAGAGTTTTTTCTCAGGCTACAGAACTATTACGGTCTCCTCTCAAGTCAGTCATTCTTCAAGCATATCAGTTAGGTATTAATTTGAATAATTGTCTGAAAAAATATATTTTTGTATGTTTGGGAAGTGATTTTCTAAGAGAATGAATCCATTCTGTACAGCAAGATACACTATTGTGTTACAGTGATGCATTCCTGAATCAGTATTAAAAAATTAGTGTGGATTTAGTTTTGTGTAATTGAGAGTATTTTTTACTATATAACTATTTTGTGATGTGATCAGTTTTAAATCACTTACTCTCTTTTCTGTTAAGAACTAGAATGGTGCCTACTTGTGAAGGACTTTGATTTTGGCAAGTGCAACTGGTACAGTGAGTAAATGCCCTTTCTAACCTCAGACCATGGTAGGCCTCAAACACACGACCTAACAAATAAAAGCCATGGGTCAGCACTCGATCACTTATTTATTTCCCAATAATTTTAGGTATTACATCTTTTTGGGCATTTTATATCCTTTGGAATACTGGTAATTAGATACTGATATACAATTTCCTCAGTGACTTTAGCTTTCTTCATTAGAATGTTACTATCCTTATAGTTTAAAAGTTTCCACTCCCAGGTAGGTTTTTTACCCTGTCAGTGGGATAAATAGGATAATTGGTCCTTAATGTAATCATGTGCGATTAGGAAGTGTTGTCATCAGAGGTTCATTTGGCCATGAAATTTAATTATCTTCTCTGTTTTTCAGAACTGAAGAAAATGTTTGATTCAGAGATGTAACCATCATGCCTTGACACTGAGTAGTATTTTCAAGAAAACAGCTCTCAGAAGGAAGATGTATTGAAGTTGAGAGTTTTTACAAGTGTGAATCATAAGGTACAAGATACTATAGTGTAATTATTTGTAACCATCAGCAAGTTCTCCAAAAGATGAAAAGATATATGTAACTTTATTTATCGAACCACATGCTGCTAAATACACAGTATTAAAGCTATTGTGATTTGTGAGAGTCTGTAATTGGGGTTATACTCGTATATTATGGATATGAACGGCATCTGATTATTCAGTATGTATGTAAAATCTCATATTTATATTGAACATTGAGAATGCTAAAGGGTGAGAAAAATAGTATATGACACATGAGAATGAATGGAGGATACAGAATTTAAAACATGGAGGCATTAAGTGAGAGCAGTAGCGTAGATAATATTCCAGTTTCGGTTGTCTATGTAAAATCTGAAGAAAAGTCTTTTTCTTGTAATGAATGTGGCAAATCCTTTCCTTATAAGAGCCGGCTCGAAAAGCATTTCAGAGTGCACTCCGGAGTCCAAGTGCAAGAAAAACCATACAGTTGCGGCATATGCAAGAAGAGTTTTAGTCTAAAGGGAAGTCTTATCCCGCATATGAGGGTTCATACCAATGAAAAACCATATGTATGTTATGAATGTGGAAAGAGTTTTAGTCAAAAGGGCCATCTCACCTCGCATGTGAGGGTTCATACCGAAGAGAGGCCATTTCTGTGCACGGAATGTGGAAAGGGTTTTAATCAAAGGGGACATCTTAAAATACACATAAGGGTTCATACCAGAGAGAAGCCATTTTCGTGCCCGGAATGCAGAAAGGGTTTCAGTCGGAAGGACAATCTGAACTCGCACATTAAACTCCATTCAAATGAAAAGCCCTTCTTGTGTCATAAGTGTGACAAATGTTTTAAGCATATAACTAATCTTCGTAAACATCTAAAAACCCATCTTAATAAACCTCATGCCTGTTCTATTTGTGGTCGAGGATTTGCCACGAATAGTACTCTTCAGGATCATGCGAGAACACACACACTTGAAAAACCATATTCTTGTACAGAATGTGAAAAGCGTTTTCGTGTGAAGAATAATCTAAGTGTCCATATGAGATCACACACTCGAGAAAGACCTTATCCTTGTCCTTTATGTGACAAGGCCTTTAGTCAGTCAAGTTCTGTCACCATTCACATGAGGGTACACACAAAAGAAAAACCCTTCAGATGCATGGTATGTGGGAAAGCATTTGGCAGAAAATGTACTCTTCGCAATCATATACGAACTCACACGCTTGAAAAGCCTTATACTTGTGCCGAATGTGGAAACAGTTTTCGTGAGAGAGGTGCTCTGACTGTCCATACGAGATTGCATACTCTAGAAAGACCCTATTTGTGTAGTGTTTGTGGGATGACTTTCCGCCAGAAACCTGCGCTTAATGCACACTTAAGGCTTCATAAGGATGAGAGACCTTACTCGTGTAGTATATGTGGGACAAAATTTAAGAAGTCCACCTTCCTGAAAAGGCACATGGAAGTACATAACGAAGGCGGAAGTCATCAAAAGAATTTGGATATGCTTGACTTTACATCCTCAGTAAATGATGAAACTCCTGTTATCAATGCCATTCATAATAAGTGTCCCAAAAATGAATCGTCAGAGCCATGTGTCCAGGCTCTTAAACAAGACCCTGAAATGTCTTCTGATATCTTCAGCTGCAGTCAGGAGGAAGAGGATCAGGCAGTTTATTTACAGGAAGCAGAGGTCACTGATGAGTTTGTTAGCATTAAAGAGGAAATGGTTTTACCCGAAAATGAAGGCAATAAAAGAAACAAAGTAAATGTCTTGGAAGGCGTTAATGACACCAGAGGAAGCAGCAACCGTAAAAGCCTTGGTCCTGAATCACTGAACGTTGATTTTCTTCTGGTAAAAATGGAAGATTTATCGGATGATGAAGGTGACGAAAAGGGTGTCCAGGATCCGTTGGGTGGTTTGTGAGGCAACTCTTTATTTTTTTCTAAGACATGCCAAGCCTTATGTCACCTCTGTGTGGAGTGCCAAAGAGGAGTAGTTATCTATCACAATAATACCTCGATTTAGGGCAGTGACACATGATTGGTTAACTTTTTTTGTTGTATGGCACAGTATATGAGAGAATGCAGGTATTTAGAACATGAAAAGACTTTGAATTTCAATTCCTTAAATTATCATTATACAAATATATTAATATTCTGTTGATTTTTCTTCAAGTTATTCTTATATTATTATAAAGATATTTATTGACATTTTTTTTCCAATCTACTTGAAGATTTTCGAATATTTAATCAACAACAACAACTGTTATTGTTTTGTCTGTATTTTCCTCAGAGCTTGTGTGACACATATAAAAACCGAGTGTTGTCTAAGTTGCAGAGTAACTTTGTATGTGTATCATATAATATAGATAAGTCTGAGATGTAGATACTACGTATTATGGTGCCTTGTAATCAGATGGAAGATAATTTCTTAGAAGGGTGTTTTGCATTTTTTCTTTAGTTTATTGTAGGTTATCTGTGAATTTATAGTGTATTTTTTCTGGTTGTTACAAAATATCCTCTTTTGTTATTATTTGAAACTATTCATGATCTCTGGAAATAATTATTTTCTTGATAAGTTAAGCATCAAAGAAACCTCAAATTGTACTATATATTTGTAATATCGTAATTTTCTATATTTTTTGCCTTGAAATGGGTTTTGGAAGAAAGTAATCTGATCTCTGTACATTTTTGGAGGAGGCTGATTGCTTAGAGAAGTTTTTGAGCAATAATTTACTGCTAACATTAAGCACATTTAGTAGATTATTAGTTGTTATTTTATTCCAATTTGTAAACCACCTTTAATGGACAAATGAGTTTGGAGTAATTTTTTTTACGTTTGACTAGACCATGGCTGAGTGGCAACGCTTGTGACTTTGATACGTCAGGTTGAGGGTTTGCGGCTCTCCACGGTCTAAGGCTAGAAAGGGAGAAGTAATATTAGCTGCCACCCATATGTTGGACTGTGTGAGCAAGCTAGACAAGGACCCTTTCATCTCTTTATTAAGATGGCAAAATGTTTATAGCCCATTCCATTAGGTATCACATTCCGATCTCCATGATCAATAGACGTTATAAGTGTTATTAAAGAGATGACAGGTTTGCAACCCGTTCCATTAACATCTCACATTTCCACCTCTATGTTCGATAGCCAACCTCCATTACAACATATACGTTATAATTCATATAACCTATACGTATACATACATATATACTTGTATACTTGATAGACTTGCATATACATACATGCACTGATGTATCGGGCTGGCATCCCTGAAGCAACACACCCCACACTATCTTTGATAACGCTTATTGCGTCTATCGATCATGGAGATCGGAATGTGATACCTAATGGAATGGGCTATAAATATTTTGCCATCTTAATAAAGAGATGACGGTTTTCAACCCGTTCCATAAGCATCTCACATTTCCACCTCTATGTTCGATAGCCAAACCTCCATAACAACACATACGTTATACTTACATATAACCTATACGTATACATACATATATACGTGTCTACCTGATAAGAGTTGCATATACATACATGCACTGATGTATCGGACTGGGGTACCTGAAGCAACGCACCCCGCACTATAGGTTTTGGGGTGTTCTCCCTCTTTGCTGGATGACCCAAAATGATACAAAAGGGTCAACCCATGGCTGAAGAGCAGCAGAGTCTTCAGAGTGCCTATATGCAGAGCATTTTACCCTAAGGGGGTGGGGGCATTGAGGCGTAGAATAAGTGCATAACTAAAAAACTAAGTGTTAAGTCGATTCTCGCCTGTCCATTATAACCTCGCACACTGTAATTTTAGTCTAGTGTACAGGTATACAAGGGCATTCACTCAGGGTAATGGTTACACTTGCCAAAACCAAGGTCCTTCGTAAGAAGGCACCGCCTAGCCAACAGTAGAAAAGGGAATCTGTGAGGTAAAGCCGATCATCAGAGAGCTCTCCATGAGGAGACTGGTATCTTGCGTACATTGCCAACTGTGTTCTGTACTGACTCCTTGCTAGTTTTGTTATGGGAGAGAAAACTTTGAGTTTAATGTGCCCGTCTGCTCATTAGCAGTCAGTGTTATCCATTTCGTCCGTTAGATGTGGAACTGGTTATGTGTTAGTTCTTGAGTTGTGTTTTGAGTCATATATGATATAATGTTGGTATATGCAGATAATACAGTATCTAAACTCTTCTTTTACCCTTTAACAGATAAATTTGTTTGAATATTACTTGTCAAACTGAATATAAATTTTTCTATTAAACTAATTGAAAATATAAGATGTTTAGACACCATAAATCTTAATTAAAAAAACAAAACAAAAAAAAGAGTAATTATATGATAAAAGAATTTGATGGCCTTTTGTGGTCTATTACGAGTTATCTTGTAGAAGATGTACATGCACAATTTGGTCTATAATTAGATTTCATATGGAGGTGTACAAACATAAGCTGTAACACACTAAAACGGCAGCAATCTCTGTTACCATACATACGATAACAAGAAATACTTTGTAGAAGCCGAAAATAACACTTTGGATCATGAAATATTTCATATTAGTCAAATTAGCATTTAACTTCTTCACTAGATATCTTTTGGAAAGTCCAAATTTTTAGAAAATTAGGCACGAGATATCCTGGGTTAAATTCACTATTGTTCTCTGGTTCACCTTCAAGAATCTGTTACAAAATTATTTAGAGGCCCTTAAGACATTATAGAATTACGTTTTCCTCGAGTTCTCTGGTTTTGAAGAACATTTATTATTTAATACATTTTAGTGATATGAACAGGATAAGTAGGTTATATTTACACAGTGTTCTCTTGTAAATTTAATTTCAGAATTAGATAATGTTATTGTTGCAGTAAGTTCAGTTTGTGAGACGGTTTTTTGATTTTAATGGTTAATGAGTGATAAGGAGTCTCTCAAAATTATTTTTTATTTTCCAAGGTCAAATAAATTTTACATAATTCATCAGTATTTTCAGTGCATTGGTTTGCAATTTTATTATATCAGTAAGGGGTATTTGAGAGAATAGAATTATTAAATTTATTTTTCTTCTCTGTTTTGAGGAGCATTCTCTGCATAATGGATTTAGGTCCTCTGCCCAATAGACGATTATCCGATAGGGACAACTACCCGACGGGAAAGTGCCCAAATGTTATTATATAATCTAACCTAGCCTTGAGCAACTGTTCCTTGGGCAGTTGACCTTGTCGGGAAATTGCCTGCTGGGTAGTAGACAGTTAGGCAGTTATCTGTATTGATAGTCAAGCAGTTGTTCATCATGCAAATGACAGTTAGGCAGTTGTCTGTCAGGTTATTGACAGGCGAATACTTTTTTTTTTTATTATTATTTATTCAGATAACTGTACATGGGGACATGGGCACTCCCAGTCATATTGCAGTTGTTAAACTTTACAATCTATTTGGTTATGTATAAATAACATAATAGAATTTGCAATTAATTTTAAATATCATAGCAAGTAATTAATAATATAGTGTAATAAATGAAGAGTAATATTTGTAACAATATTTTCAATAGCCCTTGTTGAGTGCTAAAATTTACATTTCACTTTTCAACAGTACTACTGCAGACAATTTGAAGCAGATATAGAATAAAAATTTTCAGGTTAGAATAATAAGTAGGCACATACATATGCATGCATTAATTAGATGAGCAATAGAAACACCATTGGAGCTTCATAGTCATACATATCAAGGAGGGAGAGACATGCTGGAGCTGGAGGAATATTGCTAGATGCTCTACCGAGGAATTGAACCTGGTTAGTCGCTTCTAGACTCTCGCACACAATGACTGAGCTTTTATTATTCAAGGGAAAGAATAGTTATTATAAGAATACAAAATAATGATCAGTATTATCACTTGATAAAAGAGGGTTTCAAGAAAGTCAAGACTTCAACTGCAGTATTTAACAAAATAAGAGTCCATAATTGCTAAGAGGAAAACAAATTAATATCTGCATGTAATATCATAGCCAAGTAAAGGAACAATTATCTTTTATGAGAAATACTGAAAAATCACGATCAAAATGAATAAACTACCATCGTTACTTCAGTGGTAATGTATCAAGTCGGGAAGTGAATTACAGGTTCCATCCCACCAAAGGGCATCCAATCTTCATCCCCAAACTCCAACATCTCTGTGTCCATCCCACTCAAAAGGGGAGTAATTGTGACACATGAAACAGTGCAAGATTATTATTTCTATAAATAAGTAACACTGTATCTTTTTACAAAGAACCAGTTTTTGACAACAGTAGTGATATCGGGTGAATTCTTGCCAAATATGTACCTTAAGCAGTTCTCTAGAGGTTTATACCCCAAGGTAAAGTATCTATATTTATGATTCACTATATGCTTACAGCAAAACATGTTACAGCTACTGAGGATAAGAGAAGTGAGGAACAGTGAAACATCAGATAGAAATGATATCAAGTTTGGCAATTGAAATCAGCAAATATATGAAGTTGAGAGACAGAAAATTATTTGTAAGCTGCTAAGTGAATACTACATTCAATTAAGCTCTGAAATAGTAGATTTTTTTTATAATTATATGATGAGATTTTAGAAGGGGACTGTGGTAGTGTAGTGGTTAGTGCAGTTGACTTAGGTAGTGACAGGCCTATGGTCGCACCCACCTTGGAGTATAAAGAAGGGTATCAAGCCTTAATTAACATCCAGCCACCCATTGCGATACTACAGCTAAAGGTTTTTTGACTTTAATAGGACTCTCTAGGACAGTTTAATGTTAAGTCTTCCTTCAGTTAGGGTTTTTTTTCTATGTCCACATCACCACTGAATATTCTAGGATATTTGTTACACATCTGACAAGTCACAACACTCTCCATCTCTGTTTCTCGTTACTTAATGTTTTCTTCATGCCCAGGACCGATGAGGGCAGTTTCGTTTTTTTTGGGGGGCCCGTCCTCATGTCACACTCATAATAAAAATTCCAACCTGTCTGTGTCCATATAATGTGGATTAACAATGCCATATAAAACAGAAAACATTATATGTTGAGATTAGAAAAATTGGGTGTTTTTCCAATATGTGGGGTGACGAGGGAGGACAGGATACGAAATGACCAGATCAGAGGTACAGTGAAGGTGGTGGAGGCGTCGGCGAAAGCGCAGGAGAGGAGATTACAGTGGTTCGGTCATGTGAAGAGGAGAGAAGAAGACTACGTGGGTGTGAGAGTGATGGAGATGGACGTGGAGGGCAGACGTAGACGAGGAAGACCTAAACTACGGTGGAAGGACCGACTGAAGGAGGATCTCAGAGAGAGAGAGCTGGAGGAGGAGCAAGTGATGGACCGGAACCAGTGGAGACGACTAGTGAAGAGATGCGACCCCATATGAAAATGGGAACGCAAATAGAGGAAGAAGAAGGGTGTTTTTCCAATATGTGATCTATCATGAACATTCACATTCCAACCTAACCTGATCATAGATTGTCGGTACAGCACATATTGAAAGAGCACCAAAAATTGTGTATCCAAAACAACCAAAACTAAATGAAAGTGTGGGGCTCTGACTCCCCAAAATTCCTAGAGTGACAGTATATCTAACCCAACCTGATCATAGATTGTCGGTACGGCACATATTGGAAGAGCACCAAAAATTGTGTATCCAGCAATAACCAAAACTAAATGAAAGTGGGGGGCTCTGACTCCCAAATATTCCTAGAGTGACAGTATATCTAACCCAATAAATTTTATATAAGAGACATTGCACAGTCTGAATGTTAACTTCTAACGAATACTATGGATGTAACCAAGATAATATTACAAATAGATTATAAAAATAGTTTATGCTGGCTGAGAATGACATTGTATATTTTAACATATATATATATATATATATATATATATATATATATATATATATATATATATATATATATATATATATATATAGAGTAACAGGCAAAAATTAAAAAGAAAGAATTTACGTGTACTTTAGCATTACTGTATAAAAAATGGTTCTTTATTTTTTTACTAGTACACCCGTCTCATCGGTGACTATTTTGTATCTTTCAATGAAGTCTCAAAAAAAAATTTTTTTTGCAATGAATTTGGCCATTTAAATCGTCATAAATTACCTTTTTTATGGGATTAGGTTGTTAGTATATTCTAGGTTAGGTAAAGTACAGGAAAAGCATAAATTTCACTTCCAAAAGGTGACTTCAAATCTTGTATAGAATATTAACCCAAGAGTGCTCTAAGGTTATTCATATTTGCAAGGCATGTCACCTAACTTAACCTAACAACTTAGAAAGTTATTCAACTATACATGAGGTTTTGGGGGTTACTCATCTTTACAAGGAACAATATTTCTACAACTGTAAATAATTAAACCTATACTTGGGTTGGATATATTAATAAGGGCTTAGGGTCACGAAAGTTATATTAAAGGGTTAGCTATTGTGTTAATCTGAAATGCTTTTGATTCGACAAATCTTTTTCTGTGCCTACAGCTACACTGAATATGCTTGGATATTCATTACACATCTTTTAAAATCCCTTCACATCTGACAGGTCATTACACTCTCCATCTCTGTTTCTCTTTACTTTATGTATTCTTCGTGCCCAGGCCCGATAATGGCTGGTGTAAAATAAATAAAAAAAAAAAAAACTGGAGACTAGCATTTTCAACTTAGCCTAATGGATGACCTCCAGAACCCCATGTAAAGTTAAATAACCCCATACATTTGTAGGTTTTGTAAGGTGATTTGTCTTGTAAATAAGAATAATCCTAGCAAACTCTAGGATTGATTTTCTTTACCATAGCCTTTAACTCTCCCTAATGATGCGATACTTGAAAAGGAAACATAAGAACATAAGAATAGAGGACACTGCAACATGCCTACTGGCACACACGAGGCAGCTCCATTTTTGAATTGTATTTTCAGCATGTCTAACCTATTCTATTCTACTCTACTTATTTATTCTATTTTTCTGTTTATGATTTTTCTAATAAGCACTAACCTATTCATACCCACCCTACCTCTGTCATATGTCTATCTAA
>JAXCGZ010013321.1:112500-142598 GCA_037179515.1 Halocaridina rubra | reverse complement strand
GGCACTCAGATAGAATGCGTTCATTCCTAAGCATAGCAGATATAAGCTAAAAGGTTGGATTCCTATTAACCTTCTGTGGTGTGTAGTTGGTAGCCCCTTGACTTAGTAATTATAAGTCCTAAATGCAAGTCCCGGTCGGGGTAAAAAAAAAAATTATTCATGTTTTCACATGTGTAATGTGCTTATTTGGTTTAATATATATATATATATATATATATATATATATATATATATATATATATCTATATATATATATATATATTTTATATATATATATATTATATATATATATATATATATATATATATATATATATATATATATATATATATATATATATATATATATATATATATATATATATATATATATATATATATATATATATATATATTTATATATATATATATATATATTCATATATATATGTATATATATATATATATATATATATATATATATATATATATATATATATATATATATATATATATATATATATATATATATATATACATATATATATATATATATATATATATATATATATATATATATATATATATAAATAAATAAATAAATATATATATATATATATATATATATATATATATATATATATATATATATATATATATATATATATATATATATATATATATATATATATATATATATATATATATATATATATATATATATATATATATATATATATATATATATATATATATATATATATATATATATATATATATATATATATATATATATATATATATGCAAACACACACACAGTCTGTTCCTGTGTCCCCCTGCGTGTCTTAAAAGTTGACTATATGGGGCGAAGCGGGGATACTGGGAATCCCCGCCTCTGTACTTTCATACAGAGGGGGTGAATCATTCACCCCCTTATATATATATATATATATATATATATATATATATATATATATATATATATATATATATATATATATATATATAAATATATTATATTAGTTGATAGAGAGGCTATGTGGAATGTTTTGAAATTATATGGAATCAATGGTAAATTGTTGCATGCAGTGAAGAGTTTGAATGAGGGTAGTAGAGCTTGTGTTAGGGTAGGGAATGAAGTGAGTGAGTGGTTTCCAGTGAGTGTGGGACTGAGACAGGGATGTGTGATGTCACCATGGCTGTTCAATTTGTATATTGATGGAGTTGTAAGAGAGGTGAATGAGCGAGTGCGTGGTCGAGGTTTGAGAATGGTAGATGGGGATGATAACGAGTGGGAGCTGAATCAGTTGCTGTTTGCAGATGATACTGTGGTGGTGGCAGATTCAGAGGAAAAGCTGTGTCAGTTAGTGTCAGAATTTGGAATGGTGTGTGAGAGAAGGAAGCTGCGAGTGAATGTGGGAAAGAGTAAGGTTATGAGGTGTACAAGAAATGAGGATGGCGCTGGATTGAATGCTATGTTGAATGGAGAGGCACTTGAGGAGGTTAATCAGTTTAAGTATTTAGGCTCGGTTATAGCTGCAAATGGTGGAGTGGAAGCAGATGTGTGCCACAGAGTGAGTGAAGGATGTAAAGTGTTGGGTGCATTGAAAGGAGTGATGAAGGATAGAGGGTTGGAAATGAATGTTAAAAAAGTTTTGTATGAGAAAGTGGTTGTGCCAACTTTGATGTATGGATCAGAGTTATGGGGTATGAAAGTAAGTGAGAGACGGAAACTAATTGTGTTTGAGATGAAATGCCTGAGGAGTATGATTGGTGTATCTCGATTGGATAGGGTTAGGAATGAAGTGGTGAGAGCAAGAACGGGTGTGAGGAGAGAAATTGCAGCCAGAGTAGATATGAATGTTCTGAGATGGTTTGGCCATGTGGAAAGGATGGATGATGAATGGCTGCTGAAAAAGGTGATGAATACAGGAGTTGATGGGAGAAATGCTAGAGGGAGGCCTAGGTTTGGATGGATGGATGGAGTAAGGAGAGCCCTGAATGATGGAGGATG
Source organism: Halocaridina rubra (assembly GCA_037179515.1). Lineage (NCBI taxonomy): Eukaryota > Metazoa > Arthropoda > Malacostraca > Decapoda > Atyidae > Halocaridina > Halocaridina rubra. The sequence goes on along the minus strand of JAXCGZ010013321.1, from coordinate 140,605 downwards.
GATGTGAGGGAAGCAAGCGAGCTTGCTACAAATAGGAATGAGTGGCGAGCGATTAATATTATATATTAATCAAATAAGCACATTAAATATGTGAAAACATGAATAATTATTTTACCCCGACCGGGACTCGAACCTAGGACTTATAATTACTAAGTCAAGGGGCTACCAACTACACACCACAGAAGGTTAAAAGGAATCCAACCTTATAGCTTATATCTGCTATACTTAGGAATGAACGCATTCTATCTGAATGCCACTATGTTCATATTACAGATTCCCTAACCTCACTCGTGGCTTCATTTTAGCATTTAATTCAAATCCTAATCTCATTCGGGCTATACAATAATCAAATAAGCACATTACATATGTGAAAACATGAATCATTTTTTACCCCAACCGGGACTCAAACCTAGGCCTTATAATTACTAAGTCAAGGCGCTACCAACTACACAACACAGAGGGTTAAAAGGAATCCATCCTTATAGCTTATACCTGCTATACTTAGGATTGAACGCATTCTATCTGCATGCCTCTATGTTTATATTACAGATTCCTCAACCTCACTCGTGGCTTCATTTTAACATTTAATTCAAATCCCAATCTCATTCGGGCTATACAATAATCAAATAAACACATTACATATGTGAAAACATGAATAATTTTTTACACCGACCGGGACTTGAACCTAGGACTTATAATTACTAAGTCAAGGCGCTACCAACTACACACCACAGATGGTTAAAAGGAATCCAACCTTATGGCTTATATCTGCTATACTTAGGAATGAACGCATTCTATCTGAATGCCACTATGTTCATATTACAGATTCCCCAACCTCACTCGTGGCTTCATTTAAGCATTTAATTCAAAGCCCAATCTTATTCGGGCTATACAATAATCAAATAAGCACAATACATATGTGAAAACATGAATAATATTTTACCAAGACCGGGACTCTAACCTAGGACTTATAATCACTAAGTCAAGGCGCTACCAACTACACACCACAGAAGGTTAAAAGGAATTCAACCTTATAGCTTATATCTGCTATACTTAGGAATGAATACATTCTATCTGAATGCCACAATGTTCATATCACATGTTCCCCAACCTCACTCGTGGCTTCATTTTAGCATTTAATTCAAATCCCAATCTCATTCGGGCTATACAGTAATCAAATAAGCACATTACATATGTGAAAACATGAATAATTTTTTACGCTGACCGGAACTCGAACCAAGGACTTATAATTACTAAGTCAAGGCGCTACCCACTACACACCACAGAAGGTTAAAAAGAATCCAACCTTATAGCTTATATCGGCTATACTTAGGAATGAACGTATTCTATCTGAATGCCACTATGTTCATATTACAGATTCCCCAACCTCAATCGTGGCTTCATTTTAGCATTTAATTCAAATCCTAATCTCATTATGGCTATACAATAATTAAATAAGCACATTACATATGTGAAGACATGAATCATTTTTTACCTCGACCGGGACTCGAACCTAAGACTTATAATTACTAAGTCAAGGCGCTACTAACTACACACCACAGAAGGTTAAAAGGAATCAAACCTAATAGCTTATATCTGCTATACTTAGGAATGAATGCATTCTATCTGAATGCCACTATGTTCATATTACAGATTTTCCAACCTCACTCGGGACTTCATTTTAGCACTTAATTCAAATCCCAATCTCTTTTGGGCTATACAATAATTAAATAAGCACATTATATATGTGAAAACATGATTAACTTTTTACCCCGACCGGGACTCGAACCCGGAATCTGTAATATGAACATAGTGGCATTCAGATAGAATGCGTTCGTTCCTAAGTATAGCAGATATAAGCTTTAAGGTTGAATTATTTTTAACCTTCTGTGGTGTGTAGTTGGTAGCGCCTTGACTTAGTAATTATAAGTCCTAGGTTCGAGTCCTGGTCGGGGGTGAAAAATGATTCATGTTTTCACATATGCAATGTGCTAATTTGATTATTGTTTAGCCCGAATGAGATTGGGATTTGAATTAAATGCTAAAATGAAGCCACGAGTGTGGTTGGGGAATCTGTAATATGAACATAGTGGCATTCAGATAGAATGCGTTCATTCCTAAGTATAGCAGATAAAAGCTATAAGGTTGTATTCCTTTTAACCTTCTGTGGTGTGTAGTTGGTAGCGCCTTGACTTAGTAATTATAAGTCCTAGGTTAGAGTCCCGGTCGGGGTAAAAATTGATTCATGTTTTCACATATGTAATGTGCTTATTTGATTATTGTATAGCCAGAATGAGATTGGGATTTGAATTAATGGCTAAAATGAAGCCACGAGTGAGGTTGGGGAATTTGTACTATGAACATAGTGGCATTCAAATAGAATGCATTCATTCGTAAGTATAGCAGATATAAGCTATAAGGTTGGATTCCTTTTAATTTTCTGTGGTGTGTAGATGGTAGCACCTTGACTTAGTAATTATAAGTCCTAGGTTCGAGTCCCGGTCGGGTTAAAAAATGGTTCATGTTTTCACATATGTAATGTACTTATTTAATTATTGTATAGCCCGAATGAGATTAAGATTTGAATTAAATGCTAAAATGAAGCCACGAGTGAGGTTTGGGAATTTGTAATATGAACATAGTGGCATTCAGATAGAATGCGTTCATTCCTAAGTATAGCAAACATAAGCTATAAGGTTGGATTCCTTTTAATCTTCTGTGGTGTGTAGTTGGTAGCGCCTTGACTTAGTAATTATAAGTCCTAGGTTCGAGTCCCGGTAGGGGTAAAAAAATGATTCATGTTTTCACATATGTAATGTGCTTATTTGATTATTGCATAGCCCAAATGAGATTGGGATTTGAATTAATGGCTAAAATGAAGCCACGAGTGAGGTTGGGGAATCTGTAATAGGAACATAGTGGGATTCAGATAGAATGCGTTCATTCCTATGTATAGCAGATATAACCTATAAGGTTGGATTCCTTTTAATCCTCTGTGTTGTGTAGTTGGTAGCGCCTTGACTTAGTAATTGTAAACCCTACGTTCGAGTCCCGGTCGGGGTATTAAATGATTCATGTTTTCACATGTATAATGTGCTTATAGGATTATTGTATAGCCCGAATAAGATTGGAATTTGAATTAAATGCTAAAATGAAGCCACGAGTGAGGTTAGGGAATCAGTAATATGAACATAGTGGCATTCAGATAGAATGCGTTCATTCTTAAGTATAGCAGATATATTGCTATAAGGTTGGATTATTTTTAACCTTCTGTGGTGTGTAGTTGGTAGCGCCTTGACTTAGTAATTATAAGTCCTAGGTTCGAGTCCCGGTCGGGGTAAAAAATGATTCATGTTTTCATATATGTAATGTGCTTATTTGATTATTGTATAGCCCGAATGCGATTGGGATTTGAATTAAATGCAAAAATGAAGCCACGATTGAGGTTGGGGAATCTGTAATATGAACATAGTGGCATTCAGATAGAATGCGTTCATTCCTAAGTATAGCAGATATAAGCTTTAAGGTTGGATTATTTTTAACCTTCTGTAGTGTGTAGTTGGTAGCGCCTTGACTTAGTAATTATAAGTCCTAGGTTCGAGTCCCGGTCGGGGTAAAAAATGATTCATGTTTTCACATATGTAATGTGCTTATTTGATTATTGTTTAGCCCGAATGAGATTGGGATTTGAATTAAATGCTAAAATGAAGCCACGAGTGAAGTTGAGGAATCTGTAATATGAACATAGTGGCATTCAGATAGAATGCGTTCATTCGTAAGTATAGCAGATATAAGCTATAAGGTTGGAATCCTTTTAACCTTCTGCGGTGTGTAGTTGATAGCGCCTTGACTTAGTAATTATAAGTCCTAGGTTCGAGTCCCGGTCGGGGTAAAAAAAGATTCATATATATATATATATATATATATATATATATATATATATATATATATATATATATATATATATATATATATATATATATATATATATATATATATATATATGTATATATATATATATGTATATATATATGTATATATATATATATATATATATATATATATATATATATATATATATATATATATATATATATATATATATATATATATATATATATATATATATATATATATATATATATATATATATATATATATATATATATATATATATATATATATATATATATTATATAATATATATTATATGGATTCGGTTTTACGTCACGAACTCCTTTTCTACTAAGGACTAGGATGGTTGCCTTCTTGCGAAGGACTTGCTATGGCAGATGTAATCGTTACCCTAAGTGTATGCCCTTAGTAACCTCAGTCCGTGACGGGGCTCGAACCCTCGACATGCCGCCTCAGAGTTGAGGACGTTACCATTTTGCCACGGAGACTACATATAAGAACATATGAATAGGGGACACTGCAACATGCCTACTGGCACACACGAAGCAGCTCCTTTTTTGAATGATATTTTCAGCATGTCTAACCTATTCTATTCTACTCTACTCATTTATTCTATTTTTCTTTTTATGATTCTTCTAATAAGCACTAACCTATTCATACCCACCCTACCTCTGTCATATGTCTATCTAATCTACATTTGAAGGTGTCTAAGGTATTGGCATTTATTGTCTTACTTAGAAGCCTGTTCTATGCATCAGCTACTTTATCACCAAACCAATTTTTACCAATTTCCCTTCTGAACCTAAATTTATCAAGATTAAATCCATTATTACGAGTTCAGGTTTGATCATGAATTTTTAAACTTTATTATTATCACCCTTGTTAATCCCTTTATACCATTTATACACCTCAATCATATCCCCCTTAACTCTGCCCCTCTCTAGAGAATGTAGATTAAGTTTTTTTAATCTGTCCTCATATGGCAGATTTCTAATACTGTGTATCATCTCAGTCATTCTTTGCTGCACTCTCTCCAAGGATTCAATTTCCATCCTATAATAGGGTGACCATAATTGCACAGCATAATCTAGATGGGGACTAACTAATGCAAGATAGAGCTGCAAAATAACTTTTTCCCTCCTGTTGACAACAGTTCTTGAGATAAATCCTAAAATTCTGTTTGCTTTTTTTCTGACTGCTGTACATTGCTCTCTTGGCTTAAGATTACTACCCACAACAACTCCCAAGTCCCTTTCACACTGAGAACTCATGATTTCATGGTTATTTAGCTTATAATTCGTATAGTCTTTTATAGTACCCATTTTAACTACGTTACATTTTTCAACATTAAATTACATTTGCCACTTATCCGACCATTCAGGTAATGGGGCTGTAAAGCATGAATGTCTTCTTTTCCATTTATAATTCTACCTATTTTAGTGTCATCTGCGAATTTACTTAGGTTACTACTGATATCCGAATCCAGATCATTTAGATATACGATGAATAATAGAGGACCAAGTACCGAGCCTTGTGGAACCCCGCTAGTAACCGAGCCCCACTCCGATTTCTCTCCATTTATCAAAACCCTCTGTTTTCTGTCTATTAACCATTCTTTGATCCATCTGAGAACAGCTCCTCTTATACCATGAGCTTCAAGCTTTTTAACTAATCTTTTGTGTGGAACTCTACCAAAAGCTTTGCTAAATTCAATATATATCATATCGTATTCTTTGCCACAATCTACTGCCTCGTAGACTTCTGAATAAAAAACAGTAAGTTTATAAGGCACTTAAAACCCTTCAAAAACCCGTGTTGTGAAAGTTTTATCAATCTGTGTAATTCAAGATGTGCCCTTATTTTATTTGCAATGATGGATTCTAGATTCTTAGCCACTGTTGACGTTAAAATTATAGGCCTATAATTATTCTTTTTAACTCGTTCTCCTTTTTTAAATATTGGTACCACCTCTGCCAATTTCCACTCCATGGGTACCGATCCTAAATTTATCGAATTATTAAATAATGCAGTTAGTGGACAACTAAGCTCTTCCTGGCATTCCTTTAATATGCTAGCATATATTCCATCATGTCCCGGAGATTTATGAGCCTTTAATTTATCTATTTCTTTTATTACCTCCTCTCTAGTAATATTTATTGAACTAAGTATATTATCGGGACTGTCTCTGTAAATGGATTCTACCTCTGGAATATATTCCAAGTTTTCATTGGTAAATACAGATAAGAAATAATAATTTAAACATGTACACATCACTTTATCATCATCTGTGATATGACCATTGGCTACTTCAATTGGTCCGACTTTTTCCTTAAATTTTGTTTGATAGTGTTGATAAGACCCTTTAGGATTTTCTTATGTTTCTCCTGCCATTTAACTCTGTATTTTCTTTTCGACTCTCTACTTCCCTGTTTAACTGTATATATTGCTGCCTCACCTGCTCTTCACATCTTTTTAGTTTCCTGTATATTCCTCTTTTAATACCTATAAGATTCTTTATCCATTTAGGGTAATTTTTTCTTGATCTGAAATGTTTCATGGGAATATAGTCCTTCTGACTATTCTTAAGAGTCATGACAAAATTGTTATATGTCTCATCAAAATTTGTATTAACTGACGGACTGCTGTTCTTTCCTGTGAGAGAAGTTAATTTATTGATCTTATCTTATGATAATCCTTGGCCTGTGGTACTCAGTTGTCGGGGTAATCTGCTACCTGCTACCTGACCTGCTGCATTAACTACTCACATCTGTACCCCAGAAATCCCTTCCCATACCTCATTAGATAATCTAGTTTTTAAGCAGTCAAAATCTCCTGCTCTAAAGATTGGAACAATATTCTTATTTTCCTTTATAGTTTCCTTGAAAATTATGTTAAATCTAATGGAATCATGGTCACTGTTGCCCAATGGTTCACCAACTTCTAAATTTGTAACCATATGCTCTCTATTACTAAGAACTAATTCCAGTATATTCACCCCCCCCCCCGTGTTGCTTCAGGTACATGCCCCCCGTGTTGCTTCAGGTACATGCTAAGAAAGGAAATTGTCTTCTACTACTTCCAAAAACTCCTTTGAGCTATTATCATCTGTTATGGTTTCCCAGTTAATATTTCTAAAATTAAAATCCCCTACAAAGCAAACTCTATTTGACCTGGTCACTTTAGAAATTTCATTGCATATAATTTGCAAATTTAAATTATTTAGATTCGGTGGCCTGTAGACTAGTCATACAGCTAGACTTTCTGTATTATTTTTAATTTCAACCCATAAGGTTTCTGAATTTAGATTTGTCTTAATTCCAGACTTAATGCAGCTTCTGAGGCTATCTTTAATATTCATGATTACCCCTCCCCCTCTTTGATCTGCACTGCGATCCGCATTATAAAGTTTATATCCTTTAATTATGTACTCAGCTTTAAGGTGTTTGCTCTCTAACTTAATCCAAATTTCACTGATTCATATTACATCCGGTCTCTCACTACCTACTATGGCTCTCAGTTCTTCTATCTTGTTACCTAACCTACGGCTATTTGTATAACATACTTTGAAACTTTCTCTAGGTTTATCCCTCTTGTGGCTATTCATTTTGTTAATATTTGTTCTATGTAACAAATGGTTATTACCCTTAAACTCCCGGTTATTTGACCCACTATTTACTGTACCCTTACTGACTAATTTCTCTGCACATGTATTATTTATTTCATTATTTGTATCTAAGCAAAACCCCCCTACTGCTCTGTCTATCATACCAGCCAATGCCGAGACACCTGAGCTAGAAAGATGTACTCCATCCCTTGAATACATATGCTTACGACTATTGAAGTGAACCCATTCGTCTATAAAACCTATATTATTCTCCCGACAGTAGACTTCCATCCTAGCATTAATTCCTATAGCTCGAGACCACCACTCAGAACTTTGGCTAAGCCTAGGCAGAATACCATACATCACCGGAACTGCACTCCTTTTCCTGATCTTATCCAGGGCTTGTCTATACAACCTAATCAACTCCTCACTTCTACCATCCTTTTCGTCATTTCCACCAGCTATCAAACAAACAACATCTTTATCCTAAATCCAGCTATTAATCGACTCACCCACCTTCTTTATACCTGCTCCAGGGAAAAAATATTTTCCCCTAACTCTACGCCTGACTTTTCTGTCTACATATCTGAACAGTGAATCAATACAATTACAAGAGAACGAGACTTATCCGGAGGATGGGTTACTTCAACCTTGGGAGACTTACTTAGGCTCTTGACCTGAGAGCTTTTCCCACCTCCATTTCTATGGTCGCTAGTACACCTATCTGACTTTATGGGTCCTGGAGATTTACTGTCGCCACTGTCACATTCATCTCCAAGTGAACTAAAAGAATTAGCAACTTGTAGTCGAAAACTATCATTTTTCCTAAGAACCATATTAATTGAACCCTTATGCACAACTTTCCAATCGTCTTCACTATTCAATTGTCCCTTCTTGCTTAACACATCTACCTTACCTCCCAGCTCCTTGTTCTCCTCTACTAAAGATCTGACCTCCTGCCTGACTGCGACCAACTCATTTCTTAATTAAAAAATGAGCTTGCTTGCGTCAGACACAGACATATCCCCAGCACACCCACAAACAGCACCAACAACGACACCACCACCAAGACCACGACCACCACCAACACAAAAAACACCACCACTCTCCATAGTGCTGGGTAAGGTCAACACTAGAGCTACTAGAAGAATCACTGGATGAACCAGGAACTATATATATTTATATATATATATATATATATATATATATATATATATATATATATATATATATATATATATATATATATATATATATATATATATATATATATATGTGTGTGTGTGTGTGTGTGTGTGTGTGTGTGTGTGTGTGTGTGTGTGTGTGTGTGTGTGCATATGTATATATGTGTGTATGTATGTATGAATGAATGTATGTATGTATGTATGTATATGTATATGTATGTATGTATATATATATTTTTTTATGAGTGTGACACCGGGGACAGGCTGAAACTGCTCTCATCAATAAAGGCCCGGACACGAGACAATTCCAAGACGAAGTAAAAGAAAAAGGTTAAGGACAAGGCAGAGATGAGGTAATGTCACACAAAGGAAAACGACAGACATTAAAAAACAGTCAAAGTACAGAGGACCCAGATATATGGAGGACTAGTCTCTGAGATAACGATAGATGTGCATTTTGAAGGATGAAAGATCATAAGAATTAGGAAAGACAGAAGGAGGAAGAGAGTTCCAGAATCTGGAGGTAGATGGGAAGAAGCAGTCGTTGCACCGACCAATCCGCGAGCTACAAATCTCAACACAGTACCTGTGAGATGAGGCTGCTTGACGAGTGTTACACGGCCTCTGAAGTGGAGGAGGGATGCAACTCGCCAACTCATCAGAGCAGCGATGGAAGTAGTAGCGATAGAAAAGCGAAAGGGAAGATACCTTATGGCGAAGAGAGAGAGAATCCAGGTTAGAAGTAATTGAAGGATCATTAATGAGTCTGACTGCCTTAGATTCAACCCTATCAAGAAGATAAGTAAAGGAAGAAGCACCCCAGATGTGTGAGCAGTATTCTAAGCAGGGATGGATAAGACCTTTGTAAATTTTAAGTAACTGCAAAGAGGAAAAGTAATGACAAAAACTAAACAAAACCCCCAATTTTTTGGATGAAGATTTAGAAATTTGGATTACGTGATTCCTCCAAGACAAGTTAGAGGCTATATGGATTCCTAATATGTTGGTGGAGTTAAGAGGGACAATTTCATTAGTTTCAAAGACAATAGGGTGATCAGGAGGAGAAGAAGATAAAGAGACAGCCAGAAACTGTGTCTTGGAGGCACTGAATTTAACTAAATTTTGAGTGCCCCATTCAGATACTCTCTGCAAATCGGAGTTAAGAGTAGAAAAAAGAGTGATACGAGATTGATTACGAGTAGCAGATGAAGGTTGTGAAGAAAAGGCAGAGGAAAAGTGAAGGCTAGAATCATCAGCAAAGGCATGAAGAAGAGAGGAAGATGGGGTTTGTAGAAGATCATTGATTAAGAGAATGAACAGAGTAGGTGAAAGAACAGAGCCCTGTGGAACACCATTGATGACAGAGAAAGGTCTAGATGTTGTGCCATCAACAACTACAGATATAGAACGGTCAGTAAGAAAACTGGAAATCAGAGAACAGAAAGAATGGGTAAAGCCATAGGCAGGGAGTTTGGCCAACAGAGCCTTGTGCCAGACTCTGTCAAAAGCTTTAGAGATATCAAGGGCAACGACAAAGGATTCCCCATAGTTCCCCAGAGAAGATGACCATTCATGAGTAAGATAGAACAGGAGATCACCAGTGGATCTTGCCTTGCGGAAGCCGTACTGGTGATCGGAGATAAGTGAGTTAGATCCAAGACGTTTCAAGAAGTGAGAATTGAGCAAAGTTTTGAAAACTTTAGCAATAGAGGAGGTTAGAGCAATAGGTCGGTAGTTAGAAGGAATAGAGCGGTCACCCTTCTTAGGAACAGGCTGAACTAGAGCATGCTTCCAAGATGAAGGATAGATACTGGTTGACAGAATGAGGCAAAAAGGACGGTAAAGCACGGGAGCCTGTTCATCTGCAAACTCCTTAAGAAACCTTGCCCGGATACCATTGGGACCAGATGCCTTGTTCGTCTTTAGCGAGCGAAGAACCTTATGAAATTTGAGTGAAGAAAGGATACGAGAGGGCATAGGGTTAGAGAGGGGTAAAGACTGAGGAACAGGTGTGCTGGAATCGTTGACAGAATATTTGGCAGAAAAATGAGAGCCAAAGAGAGTGGCTTTGTCAGTGGGAGAGTAAGCTACATAACCATCAGAACCAATGAGAGGGGGAAGGCTTCAGCTACATAAGTTTTTGGAGAGGTTTTTGGATAAGGACCAGAAGCATTTGTCAGTGGGAGAGGAGTTAAGGTCATCAACTTTCCTTCTTATAAAGGAAGCCTTAGACCTTCGAATCTGAGCAGTACAGCGATTCCTAGCTATAATAAAAGCAGAGCGAGTCAAATCGAAAGCAGAGGCTAGGTAAGATCGGTGAGTCTGATTCCTAGCCTGGATAGCCACGGTCAAACCAAGGTTTAGGGGGAGAGAAAGTTTTAGTTGAAGAGGGGATCTATGCCTCCATTCCCACAGTCATGATCTCGGCAACTTTTAGAGCTACCTGATCAGGGTTGTGGGACCGAATGCAGTAGTCATCCCATGGGAAGGCAAAAAGAAAGTTACAAAAATTTCCATGTTGGGTACGCCCAAAGTGCCAAAGGCTGCGCTGAGTAGGAGGGATTGGTGGTGGCGGAGCGAAATGGAAGAGACTGAGATCACAGAATGGTCAGATTTACCAAGAGGGGAAAGCACAGAATAAGAGTAGTTTGAAGGGTTAGAAGTAAAAAATAGGTCAAGAGTGTTTGCAGCATGTTCGTGACGATCAGGAACACGAGTAGGATGCTTGATAATTTGCTCCAGATCGTGAGTAATAGAGAAAGCAAGGGCCTCGCTTCCTCCCACATCAGTGTGAGAAGAATGAAGCGACTCACTGTGGTGTACATTGAAGTCTCCAATGTAGAGAACTTCGGCATGTGGGTGAGAAGATAGCAAGGACTTATGGCACGAGGATATTTTTTATTTTTTTATTTATTCAGATAACTGTACATGGGGACATGTGAACATGGGCACTCCCAGTCATATTGCAGTTGATAAACATTACAATATATTTGGTTATGTATAAATAACATACTAATAGAATTTGCAATTAATTTTAAATATCATAGCAAGTAATTAATAATAAAATATAGTGTAATAATTGAAGAGTACTTGAAGAGTAATCATTGTGACAATATTTTCAATAGCCCTTGTTGAGTGCTATCATTTAAGTTACATTTCACTTTCCAACGGTACTACTGCAGACAATTTGAAGCAGATATAGAATAACAATTTTCAGGTTAGAATAATAAGTAGGTAAATATACATATACATACACATACACATACACATACACATACATATACATATATATATACATATACATATATACATATACACATACATACATATATATACATACATACACATACACATACATACATATATATGCATGCATTAATTAGATGAGCAATAGAAGCACCACTGGGGCTTCATAGCCATACATATCAAGGAGAGAGAGAGAGAGAGAGAGAGAGAGAGAGAGAGAGAGAGAGAGAGAGAGAGAGAGAGAGAGAGAGAGAGAGAGAGAGAGAGAGAGAGAGAGAGAGAGAGAGAGAGAGAGAGAGAGTTTGTGGTATTCATTTCAGCAAAAGGAGTTATTCGTCCTTACCACAGATAAAGACACATCCATGCATACTCATACACATCATTGTCATCTGAGGGTAACACAGCAGAGGAAAGTGCATGTACTTAATCGCATATACGTACACATATAAACCTGAACATACATACATACATACACATAAACACAGTGCTATATAATGGAAGATAAATTTGGAAGGAAAAGAAAGAGAAAGACTGAAAGCCCTTCCCCTTCTCTACCCTTCAAATTATGTACGTGAGAGAGAATTACGTCAATTAATCCATTATCACTATTATCACAACCATTGCTACCACCATCATGATTATTATTATCATCATTATTATTATTATTATCATTATTATTATTATTATTATTATTATTTTTATTATTATTATTATTATCATTATTATTATTATTATTATTATTATTATTATTATTATTATTATTATTATTATTATTATTATTATTATTATTATATTATTATTATTATTACCATCATCACTACTACAGCTTTTGTATATAGATAGAGTTATGAATCAAAAGTAGTAATTATTGATACATATAGACATACACATACATATACATATACACATACACATATACATACATATATACATATAAATACATACATATATACATATACATATACACATACATGTACACATGTACACACATATACATACATATGAGCTCCCGATGGAGGGGGTTAGAATACTTCCTCCATGTTCCCCTGCGTGTCGTAAGAGTAGACTAAGTGGGGCGGAGCGAAGGGAATGAAAGAACCCTTCTCTGTACTTTCTCTTCCCAGAGTGTCAGAGCATTATTCCTTTACTCAGCCACTCACCTTATAAGGGGAAAAGTGGCTTATGTATATAAAAGGCATATGAGAGAGAGAGAGAGAGAGAGAGAGAGAGAGAGAGAGAGAGAGAGAGAGAGAGAGAGAGAGAGAGAGAGAGAGAGAGAGAGAGAGAGAGAGAAGGTATTCCCTCCACCTTTCCTTTTTTTTTTTTTTTTTTCAAGTTATAGAAATATCAGATAATATACAAGAAAGTAGACTAAGATGGTATGGTCATGTCGTTAGAAGGGATGAACAGTAAGTTGGGAGAAGGGTGATGGAAATGGATATACAGGGTAGAAGGAGAGGGAGACCAAAGCGTAGGTGGATGGATTACATCAATGATGACCTGAGGTCTAACGGTTTGTTGGGTGATGAGGTATGGGACAGAAATAAATGGAGAAAACTGACCAGAAACATCGACCCCACATAAATGTAGGAAAAGATGTAGACGGAGAAGAGGGTAAAAGAATTACATTTTCAACGTTGGGTATACACTAAGTACAGGATATAAGTTCTCTGGGTTGCAAAAGTGCACACAAAGTTCAAAGTAGCTCAGACCAAGAGGTCTGAAGTCCTTAAGCTTTGTGCACTCTGTAATGTAGTGTACTAAATTGTTGCCTCCTTCACACTCACATAAATGGCATTTTGAGTGTTCTGGGTGCTTTCTACCAGTTTTCTCGCAATTCACCTCCCATATATGTCTATAACCAAGTCTTATACGGGCAGCAACTCTATCATAGTCACCTGTAAGCATTTTACCCATGCTGTATTTGTGTCTCAGCCTTCTGAAGTTTTCATAATGTTGGATCGAACAGCTGCTTACATGTTGTGTGAGTGTAGAAAGTTCTTGCTCTTCCATAATCTCATTATACAACATTGTTTTAAACTGAGTCAGTGTGGTTATAGATTCAGACACTGAACTCTCAGTTGCCATTTTTGCCAGCCTGTCAGCCTTTTCATTACCTACTATCCCAACATGGGAGGGTACCCATGAAAACTTAACTTGGAGTTTAAGTTTTGCGCAATCAATAAGAGCCTCTTGAATTTCAGCCATGTGAGTTTTGTAGGAGCTTTTTAATGATCTCAGTAACAGAAGTGCACTCTGCGAGTCACAGAATATGATAGCATTTCTCCTAGCACTGAGAGCATGTTCAATAGCAAGTTTTAGACCAACAATTTCACATTCGGTGATTGATGACCATTTTGGCATACTCAGTGCTTTGTCAAATATTTGCTGCCCTTCAAAATTTTCATAAACTATAATGCTGCACCCAGACCCTCCTGTACTGCTTGTGTGAGACCCATCAGTGTAAATGCAGAGTGTTTCATTGTTAGTTGGGAAACTAGTTTCAATAAAGGTTTCAATTTCATCTAGCCATTGATGTTTTTTAATAATTGGAGCAACATTCGGACCAGATGATAATATTGGAAAGAGAATTTCTGGCCCAATCCTCTTGCAAGGATTTATTAATCGTGCAGGACCACTCTCAGTAAAGAGTGTTACATTATGTTTTTTTGTCTCATTGGTTATAAGCTTAAATATTTTGGGGTGAATTTGTCTTTCATACTGTATGTTACTTTTTATTAGTGATTTAATGATTGTTGGCGCTGACTGTGGCCCTTGCAAATGACCAGCATTACATGGATGAGGCTGAGCTGATTTCACTAATTTAACTCCAAATATCACAGCTGACTGTTTGATATGTTCTATCAAAGGTGGGAGGTTTAATTCATGTTGCATATTTATAATTCTGGTGCTCATAGGGCAGCCAAGAATAATCCTCATAGCTTTGTTCTGAATTTTTTCTAAGGGTCTTAAGATTGAGGTAGTCATACTACAGAGCTGCAGGGTGTGATAGTCGACTAATGACCTGACATATGCGAGATAGAAAGTTCGGCATATGTTAATTCCAACACCAGATACACTATTGGAAAGAAGCTTTAACGGTCTGAGTCTCTGTTGCAGTCTTTCACACAAATCTTTGACATACTCTGTGTGAGGGGGAGAAGGAACTGGTATTCCCAAATATTTGTGATTTTCGCACACCTTAACCATTTGATTGCTTAATACAAGGTGAGGCTCTTGCGAGATACTGGAAAAGTACTTTGTTTTTGGAGTTGAAATGACAAGACCAATGTCTTTTGATACTTGAGAATATTCATTAAATATTATTTGCATATCATTGGCAGAAGATGCCCTTATACATATGTCATCTGCATAACATATGATGGTGCATTCATCATTTGGTAGTCTGAGAGACTTGAGAAGCTTATCCATTAAGATGTTAAAGAGAAGGGGAGACAGAACTCCTCCCTGAGGAGTTCCCAGTGTAAATTCCTTTTCACTGGAAGTAAGATAGCCTTTATAGTACACTTTAGAGGTTCGACTACTTAGGTAGCATCTAATTAGTTGCAGTAGTTTACCTTTGACCCCTAAAGTTGCTAAATGATCCAAAATAACGGTTCTGTTTGCAATATCAAAGGCATTTTGCAAATCTAGAAAAACAGTGACTTCAGAGCAGTTCTCAACATTCATAAATTCTACAAAACAGTCTTTGGTACTTTTTCCTTTCATATATCCATACAAATTATTTGATAATTTTCCCTCGAGTGTGAAATCAAGTCTGCTAAGAATGACTCTCTCAAAGGCTTTGCAGAGGCAGGATGTCAGAGAGATAGGTCTTAATTTTGTACTTTCTTTTTTTGGAATTGGAATAATAATGCTTTTTTTCCATTGTTCTAGAAGTGTGCCCTCATTATAAATAGTGCTGAATAAAAACTGAATTGGATTAATACCATTACAGATATCATCATTAAGATCTCGGATTACTTGGTACGTAATGCCATCCTCACCCGGAGAGGTGCTCTTCCCATGGGAGAGAGCAAAGTCCAACTCATTTTTGGTTATGTAGTCAATGAATCTGTCCTCTTCCATTGTTCTTGCACAAGATAATTCTATGTTCATCATTCTTTCAAAGTCAAGATTTCTTAATCGTTGTTGAATATCGCAAGGAAGGTTTTCAAAGGAAGATGTCTTAGAGTATTGTAAGAGAAGTTCTTCAGCAAGAGTTTGGGAATCATTTGTTTGTGACACACTGATGTTTTTGCCTACCAGAGCATTAATTGACTGCCAGATTTTAGAACTACTAGTATGAGCATTGATAGACTGTAGGAAGTTTTGAAAGTGCTTAATTCGGACATCATTTTTAAGCTCACGGTACTCTCGTAGCGTAAGTAGCAGATTTTCAAGAGTGGTTGCATTGTTGTCCCTTTTATACATATCAACTGCACTGTCTACCTGTTTTTTAAATGTGTTTAGCTTGTTATCTTCTGTCCAATTGTTTTTCTTCTTGATTGCTTTGTGTTTAGGCTTGTGTATGTAAGTTCTATGGAATAAATATATCCGCTCTATTAAGAGATCATAGATTTCTTGGCCTGTAATGGTCTGAATACCTATATTTTCAAATGTAGAAGCCATAAAAGAGCGAAAAGGGGCAACGAATTCGATAGGAATATTTATCTGCTTTCGTTTATGAGCTTGACAAATGCCGGAATCGAGTAGCAATGTGCTCTCAAGTGCAAAATGGTCAGACAATAGATCGTCTATTCTTCTGCAAGTAAAGTCTTTCCCATATTCTAAACCATGATAAAATATGTAGTCTAGTCTACCACCTCTAAGGTGGGTACGCAAACGTGGTCCTAGTAAGGTAAAATTGTTATCACTAATAAACTCATAGAGCCGTCTGCCATTGTAATTACAGATGTTATCAGATGTTTCTGCAAATTCTTTGTGCCTTGCATTAAAATCTCCAGCGAATATAATGTTCTCATAAATAAGGGGATGTGGTAATTTTGCTTCATTGAAGGCATCAGTTCCAATATATGTATTACAAACATAAAAAGTATTGGTTTTGACATTTATTTTGAAAAGCATGTATGTGACATTCTTGTTATCCTCACCATCATTACTTGGATTAGTGCTGGTTTCGATTAACTGATGGGGAATGCAGTTACTAATATAAGTGGTGAGGCCTTGCTTACTATCAAGCGAATATTTGGAATAGCCTCTTATGTTGCACAACTGATGAGAGTGCAAACTTTCTTGCAGACATACAAATGTTGGTTTCTCTTTTTCAACATAGTGCAAAATATCCACAAATCTTTTCTTCAAAGAATGAATATTGAAAGTTAAGATTTTGTAATGCATGAAAAGATCAGAACGCATAATTAGGGCCTTGATAACAAGAATTACAGTAATAATCACAAAAGTAATGAGTACAGTAACAATCACCAGTGTCACAACAACAGTTATGGTAACTGTTATGAGAATGATGATTCACACATACAAGCATACACATATATATGTGCACATACCTGCATATATATGCAGACACATGCACACACACACATGCACACATGAAAATACCTAATTATAGTAACAATCATGAAGTTAATGATTATAATAACAATCACTAGTGTCACAACAATATTCATACCAACAGCTATAGGAACAGTGATAGACATATACATGCATACACGTATATATGTACATGTACCTGCACACATGTATGCACATACATGCACACACACAGATGCATACATACAAATACTTGCATACTCACATGCAAACATGCACACAAATACACATGTGCACATGAGCATGAATGAATACCCATGTATGCACACTTACATACATGAACACATGAATACACATACACATAAACATCCGTACAGTAATATACTTATGCATGTTTGCATAAGCATGCATATGCACAGAATATATTTGTACACATGTGCACAGAGCAGCACATGACCACATACATACAAGTACACACGTGTGTATGCTCACATACACATGTGTGTACGTATACATCGATACATACATGCAGACGTACTTCCATGTACACTCGTATACATACATGCAGTCAAATATACACAAACATATGCACACACGTATATGCATATACATATACATACCTACATACATGAGAATCTCCTTATATATGCATGCACATGCATACATACACACATATCTATTTATGAAGAAAAGGTATGACATAGAGATAAGAGACAGGTTCATTGTAGTAAGAAGGGTGTGATTAATTAGAAAGAAAGAAAAAATTAAAGAATAGAAAGTTGGGAGAGTGATATCTGCATCTAATTATCTGCAGTGTTAAGGAATTTTACCTGCTCAAGTATGAGGGCTTTACCTTTGTCTTTAGCAGCATGCGATATTCGGGTTCTTTGAGCTATTTCCTTGTCACTGCCATTATCATTTTGAGATGATATAGGACAAACCTTAAATGATTCACATGTCATGTTTTCAAGCTGAATCATTAATGTGGCTACTTGCTCTTTTAAGTTTTTGAGCATCTTTTTATAGGAGTTATTTTTGCACTGTAGTTCTCGGTCGTTCTCTCTGATAGTTTGTTCATTCACTGCTACAATTTGTTCATTCACTGCTACGATTTGTTCCTTCACTGCTACAATTTGTACCTGAACTGCTTCAACTGTAGTTGTCAGTGATGATTCACCCTCGGCAGATCCTGTATCTTGGCTCTCCGAGGTGATACTATCTTCATTCTGCTGGGAACAGTTATGCTCCCACATATTTTCAGTGACTGTGCCACATTGTGAGCAAGTCCGGGACCGAGGAGTTGTTGTGATGGGCCCAGCAGTCTCTGCTGAACATTTTTGATAAGTGTGCCCCTTCTGGCAATAGAGGGAGCGCTGGATGTTGGCTGAAGATTTTTCTTGCACTTTGAGGATAGGGGAATCTTTAATCCCTGGAAGAAGGACGAGTTCTTCTGGAGGATTGACTTCAATTGATTTCCACATCATCTTTAAAGTCGAAGATTCTTTTCCATCATACTTTAAGCGTTGTAGGCTTTCAATGTATTTTCCATCTTCATTTTCTAAGAGGGAGTGCAGTCGTTCTTTTTTCCAATAAGTAGGAAACCATTTAATGAAAAATGTTCTAAGAGGTGGCTTATCCTTTGACACGAATTGGAGCCCCCCATGCACACCCCTTTGCAGTTCTTCAATAAGATGCTTGTTTTTCCTCATGACATATAGATGATTAAACCACCATTTGCTTTGGTTGGGAATGCTCAGAGAATGACGGTGAATGGGAAGGAATTTATTCCTCCATTGAAATTTCTCCTCGAGAGATATACCTTCTGGAAAGCTTAGAAGGTGAAAATCATTCCTTGGGAACACAGACCTAGGTTTGATACCTCTGTCTTTGGCCAGTACCTTCGTTGAGGAACGTGTTCCCCTTTCAGGTGGGGGGGTAGCCATAAGAAGAGTATTCGGTGATGGGGGTGTAAGGAGGGGTGGTCAAATTCAGAGCTTGGTGTCGTTTTCAAGTATATGCCTCTCTTGCGCTGAGCCTATCAGACTGGTGTGTGTGTGTGTGTGTGTGTGTGTGTGGTGTGTAAGTATTTTAACACACACAATGATGCACTGGTAGGGAGGTATGAGATTCCCTCTCGCACTCACTATGGGATATGTTCTTTACCACAGCCGTAACGGTCAGAAACAGTAAATTGAGTCTACAGATTATAGTGAGAGATTTGAAATGGGTCAGTGGAAGCATGTATAGACAGCTGGGTTTCAGATAGGAGGAGGAGGTTAGGGAGGAAAGTGCCCAAGTGCTGTTCCACAGACGAAAGATTAGAGTTCAGCCCACGAATGTTAGAATAGTGAAGAGTGAAAGAAGCAGATCTATTGGGAGGTGCAAGGTTAAGGGCAGAACCATTACTACCACCAGGCGTGTCTGCCCTCAAGCCAATAATGGAGTCAACACGATCCCCGGAGATTCTTTGCACCCCTCTATCCCGGGTACTGGGGGTCATTAGCTGTGGACCTTCCATAAATAATAACAAATGTGGGGAAAAAAAATAATAGAGACAGATGTGGGGAATGTTGTGACTTGTCAAATGTAATGGAATAGCAAGAGATGTGTAATGAATACGCCAGAATATTCAGTGTAGATGTAGGCATGAGGAAAGAACCGTCCGGATGGAAGACTCAAGCTGGAAGTGTCTGGACCAGTCCTAGTTGCATCCTAATACTTTCAGTCGTAGTCTTTCAACAGGCGGTTGGTGTGTATGTATGTATATATATGTATATGTGTGTTTGTATATGTATATGTGTATATATATATATATATATATATATATATATATATATATATATATATATATATATATATATATATATATATATATATATATATATATATATATATATATATATATATGTGTGTGTGTGTGATTACCTAATTGTGGGGGGATTACCTAATTGTGTTTACGGGAAAGAGCCCAAAGCTCGTATCTTCCCGTCTCCTCATCGGTTCCATTTTAGACTTAGTGATACTTATCATACCTGTCCTTAAAACTATGGATTGAGATAGCATTAACTACCTCCTCGCTTAGCCAATTCCAATTATCAACTACTCTTACACTGAAAAAGTATTTCCTTACATCCTACAAAGAACTTTTTTTACGAAGCTTCAAACTATGACCTCTAGTTCTAGAGCCAGCCATATCAAAATATCGATCCCTATCCACTCTATCATAACCATGAAGGAATTTAAAGACTGTCACCATATCCCCCCTCACTCTTCTAGCTTCGAGTGATGGTAAGTCTAATTCCCACAGCCTCTCATCATAACTGAGATTGCGTATTTCTGGCACCAGTTTCGTGGCATGTCTTTGAACTTTTTCAAGCTTAGCTATGTGCTTTTTCAAGTGCGGATTCCAAAAGGGGGCTGCATATTCGAGTTTTGGCCTCACATAGGTTACATAAATATTTCTGAACATTTCCTTGTCCATGTGCCTGAAGGCTACCCTTACATTTGATAAGAATGCATATGCTGCCCTTACTATGCCATTTATATGTGTGTGTGCGTGTGTACATGTATATATGTATGTATATGTATGTATATATGTATATGTATATATATATATATATATATATATATATATATATATATATATATATATATATATATATATATATATATATATATATATATATATATATATATATATATATTTAATTACTATTATTAAAAATCTCTTGTTATTACAATTTAACTAAGTATGGACCTTAATTCCTTTTGCGGCCTGTTTGTGGGGATTATCGACTAACTCCGGCGGGCATTTAACATTGATATCTATGAATCCCATTTTCAATTGTTCTTCTGTTTTGCTAGTTGTATCTCTTGCCATTGTACTTCGAGAAGGTGACCAGTTTAGGTCACGAAATTATTAAGTACTTTTTATATATATATATTCGTTGTTTTATTTAATGGAATTTTCCTACCATATATATATATATATATATATATATATATATATATATATATATATATATATATATATATATATATATATATATATATAAATCGTCAGATAGAGAGAGAAAGAATAATAATGTATATATGTATGCTATTATATATATACAATATATACAATCATACAAACATACAAACATTTATTTCCATATTACAATGTCTATTGTTTTACAAAACTAAGCGCACATTTATAAGTAGACATGTAATTGAACTAATAAGTAAGAGGGTAATCTATACATTGAAAAGAACTATAGCATTCCTAGAAAATGAAGATTACCTTGAGTTAACAGATATGTATAAAAATTATATTAACAATAATCATACTGTAATAAAAATGTTATCAATAATGTTAATAATAATACTCGATACATGATCGTTATTATAGGCATCATCACCATATTTTCATTCCATACAATGAGAATAATTAGTTCGTAACTTAGGAATATATATTCTATTTACATATAGAATGGTTATTGTTAAGGGAAATTGCATTAATTCATAAAGTTTGAATACTGTGTGAGCAGCAACTATTTGTCTAAAAGAAAACTATATAGTTTGTGAAATTGTGAAGGAGGATGAATTTTTAAAATGTTCTGAAATATTGTTCCAGAGTGTTGGCCCTTTAATAGTTATCATCTTTGAACCTGCTTCTGTGTTTGTTCTCTGAGTAAAGAGCTCACTACTCTGTCTCGTGTTGGTTCCCCTTATATCCCTGACTTTTGAAATTAAATAGCTAGCAAAGATAATGATGGTTCAATATTTTGCATACAAAAACGTAAGTAGCATAGGCAACCTTGTTTTCTGCCCACAGCCACTCAAGTTTTTTGAGAGCTGGTGTGATGTGGTCAGTTTTTCTCATTCCTCCCCGAGCAACTTAAGCTGCAAAATTTATAATCTTCTAAATTCTATTCATCTGAGTCTTATTGGTAGCTCTCCATACAGTTGTGCAATGATTTATATGACTTAGGGCTGGAGAGGATTTGAATACGTGGCGTACAAACTGAATCAATGGTCTACAAGCACAATTGTCCAGCCATTTCGCTGGGGCAAACAATGGACACAACCTGGGTTATCTACAAAATATCACAAACTACAGTTATACCAGAATAAACAGCAAAGAGCATGTGATATGATCCCTTATCCGCGACACTATAGAAAGAGACACAATACAAACCTCTCTTATCACCGTCCACGCACAAGAGACTTCTGGAGAGATGGTTCTTACAACCCTAGACACTCACCTAGGCATGCAAACATTGGGAAGGCCCAATCATACCATGGTACATACTCATATCAGCGTTACCCATCCAACGGCAGGTACACACACCAGGATCCATGGGCTAACCCCAGGACACACTACAATGATGAGTTCCAAGCAGAATTACACAGTCGAAACAAATCATGAACAAACCCAAGAACAAACTACAACTATGACTATGGATGCCACCCTGATGAAACATAGTAAGAATGTAACATTAGTACATGTGAACGCTCAGTCCCTTCTCGCTCATTTTGAGCATATAATAATGCTAACAACAACATAGACATCCTCTCTGTAAGTGAAACTTGGCTTCCTCCTACAACTGATGATAAATATGTGAATATCCCAGAGTTTAAAATATTTTGCAATGACCATGGCCGAGGGGGTGGGGTCTGTATTTATGTTAGAAAATTCCTTAGTGCATCAGAAATAACCACAAGTCTAGGAAAAACTGAAGAGCTCAAAGATTTATGGATCAATTTGCAGTATCAGAAACTTCCATCTTTCATTGTAGGGTGTGTTTACCGTCACCCTAAAGCACCTTCCAGTTCATCAGACATCTGTTAGAAACATTCAGAAATATCTGTGTGTGCCATAAACCCGTATACATACTTGGTGACTTTAATGATGACTTGCTCTCAGCAGATAACAAAATGAAAAGGGTGATCAACACTGTGAAGCTAACACAAATAGTGACAAAACCGACCCGCATTACCCCTAATTCTAGGACTCTAATAGATCTGATAATAACAAATAAGTGGAAAGTAAACCCTATTGGGACGTAGTTCCTTGCCCGATTGCAGATCACGAGTTCAACATTGCTATGCTAAACATAAACAAGTCCAAAATGAAGCCTCTCTTCAAGACATTCCGGTGTCTAAAAAATTACTCCCCTGATATCTTTTGTGAAGCATTAATCAACAACATAAATGTACTTAATAGTATTAAAAATACAGATAACGTCAATTTGCAGGTTGAGATTGTAACAAAAGTCTTCCGTGAATGCTTAGATAGTTGTGCACCCATTTTATCAAGAAAAATAACCCGCCCCTCAGCCCCCTGGCTAACTAATGACATCAAAGAGGCAATGCAAATCAGAAATAAAATATAAAAAGAGCTAAAAATTAATAGATATGATATGACTCTGTGAGAATGTTATAAAACAGAAAACAAACGTGTCAGATCTCTCATCAATGTAAGTAAAAGACTTTTACAAAAACACTTTAATGACTCTAGACATGATACAGCGGCAACATGGAAAGTGATAAGAAGCATGATACCAAATGAAAAGACTACCTCAGAAAGTTATGAAAATATTATAGAGTTGAAAGACAAAGCGGAAAACTTTAATAACTATTTTGCTAAAGTTGGCAAAAATACATATGAGAAAACACAATAATGAGTAATTACTTAAATGTCAATTCTTCCAATGTAAACACAAGAGAGTACCTCAAGATAAATCCTATCGAATGTGCTACCATAAAGAGCCTAAGAAACTCTGGCTCTTATGGTCCAGATGGTATAGCATTTCAATTCATCAAAGATGCTCTACCCATGATTGTATCTTATATTCTAACTATTATACGCTTCCATTGTTACTAAAAAGTTTCCTGACTCTTGGAGAAAATCACATGTAATACCTGTGTATAAAAAGGGGGACAGAGAAGATGTGATAAACTATCGTCCCATTTCCCTGCTACCCATTTTCTCTAAAATATTAGAAAAACTTGTTGCATGCCAACTTATATCATATTTAGAGTCAAATAGACTATTAGTTATTAATGAACATGGTTTCAGACCGAAACTCTCGAAGGAAACTGCACTGCTCAAAGTTACGAATAGCATCTATAATAAGATAGATATGAAAAAAGTCTCTCTGCTTGTATTATTAGACTTATCAAACACCTTCGACAGTGTAAGCCATGAAATTCTTATAAGTAAAAGTACTAACCTAAATATTGATCCAAGCTGCTTTAGAGAGTATCTATCTAATCGCAAACAGTCTATACTTCTTAACAACATTATCTCTATGCCAAAAATTGTATCATTTGGTGTTTCACAGGGATCAATACTTGTTCCTATCCTCTTCTTCATTTACGTAAATGATCTATCTTTCATTTCTGACCGTCTAGTCGTACAATATGCAGATGACACTCAACTACTCCTTAGTGGTGATATTAATAATCTCCCAGAGCTAAGTTTAAAAGCAGAAAACACTCTGTCAAAAATTAAAACCTATTTTCAAGAAATTGGGCTGTTAATTAACGAAAGTAAAACAGTTAATGTTTATTAGTTCAAGGTTCCATATAGCACAAATTCCAGAAAACACAACAATTAATTTTTGAGGCAATATTATTACACCTAGCAAAACAGTCAAAAACCTAGTAATTCACTTTGATAACCACATGTTGTTTGATTCCCACATAGATAAAGTATGCAAAAAAGGTTACAGGAACATTAATGCACTTATCATGTACAAAAGACAATTTTGAGACTATCTCTCAAATAACTGTTGTTGAATCTCTAGCCCTAAGTCACATTAATTACTGCACAACTGTTTGGGGAGCTACCACTAAGAATCAGATAAACAGAATACAGAAGCATATTAATATTGTCT
Source organism: Halocaridina rubra (assembly GCA_037179515.1). Lineage (NCBI taxonomy): Eukaryota > Metazoa > Arthropoda > Malacostraca > Decapoda > Atyidae > Halocaridina > Halocaridina rubra. Next base: position 115,262 of record JAXCGZ010013321.1, on the reverse strand, counting down.
TTTATACGTCTATGGTAATGTGGCAGGCACAACATCAAAGAATAGCCCCAATGTATTCCCTGTGTGTCGTAAGAGGCGACTAAAAGTGGACGGGGCGAGGGGACTGGGAATCCCCCCTTGTATTAACCTCCTGTGAGCCGTCAAAGAAGAAGTGGAGTTGAGGAAGAATAACTTCTCCCCAAACTCTAGTTTTGGAGTGTCTAAATGTGCGTGGTTGTAGCACAATAGAGAGCAAAAGATGTGAGATTGGATATATGTTTGGTAGGAGGAGGATGGATGTATTGGCATTGTGTGAGACGAAGATGAAAGGAAAAGGAAAAGTGGCATTTGGTGATGTGACAGGTAGGGTGTCTGGGGTTGATAGGGGATGAGCGAGAGAAGGTGTGGCATTATTGCTGAGTGAATGGATGGTAAATAAGGTAGTGGAATGGAAAGAAGTGTTATCTAGGCTAATGTGGGTGAGGGCTAGGATAGGTAGGGAATGCTGGGCTTTTGTTAGTGCATATGGGCCAGGATGTGAGAGAAGTGAGAAAGAGCGGGATGAATTCTGGAATGAGTTAACTAAGTGTGTGAATGGTCTGAGTAGTAGGAACTATGTAGTTGTGTTGGGTGACTTGAATGCCAGAGTGGGTGATGGAGAGGTAGAAGGTGTTGTATGGGGTAGGGAATGAGAGTGGCGAGAGACTAATAGATTTGTGTGTGGAGCAAGAGTTGGTGATAGGTAATAGTTTTTTCAAGAAGAAATTAATATATAAGTATACATGGATGAGAGTGGCAAATGGAAGAGTGAAAGAAAGAGCATTGATGGATAATTTGTTGGTAACAAAGAGCATGATTGGTTGAGTGAAAGATGTGCATACATTTAGGGGTGTGGCTGCTGGGATATCTGATCATTTTTTGGCTGAAGCAAAAGTGTTAGTAGCAAAAGACTGAGGAAATAGAGTGGGGGGATGTAGAAGGAAAATGGTGAAGGTGGAAGAGTTGAAAAAGCCAGAGAAGAGACAGAAATATCAGGACAGGTTGAAAGTGGCATATGCCAGGGTTAAAGAAAGAGAAGTTGGGGAGTTAGAGGAGGAATGGGTGTTGATGAAAGAATGTTTTGTGGGACATGCAAGTGATGTGTGTGGAAAGAGGTTTGTTGGAGGTGGCATGAAGAGGGACAGCGAGTGGTGGAATGAATAGATGAAAATGAAGGTGGAAGAGAAAAAGAGGACTTTTGAGGAATGGCTGCAGCATAACAGTAGGTTAGAAGTATGAAAGATATAGGGAGAAAAATTTGGAATCCAAGTGGAAGGTAGAGGAAGAGAAGAGGTTGGCAAATGTTAGGTGGGGACAGGATTTTAGTAGATCATATGAGGAAAATAAAAACAAGTTTTGGTAAGAAGTGAAGAGAGTAAGGATGGGTGGATCGAGAAAGGAAGAGACAGTGAAAGATGTGAATGGACAGATGTAAAGAGGGAACGATGCAACGAAAAGATGGGCAGAATATTTTTAATGTTTGCTGAGTGTTGAAGAAGATAGAGAGGCAGCTATAGTGGCAGTGGGTGGTCTTCAAGTGCCAGTAATGGGAGATGAAAATGAGAGAGAGATTACATGAGAGGATATGAAAAGGGCATTGTATGAAGTGAAAGCAGGTAAAGCACCTGGAATAAACGGTGTGAGAGTAGAGATGTTGAATGAAGTGGATGTGACTGCATTAGAATGGTTAGTGAGTGTTTAATATATGCTTTTTGTTGTCAATGGTGCCAGTGGAATTGGTGATTGCTTGTATAGTTCCCCTATACAAAGGTAAGGGAGATGTGTATGAATGCAGTAATTTTAGGGGTATAAGTTTGTTGAGTGTGGTAGGAAAAGTGTATGGTAGGATACTGGTTAATAGGATTAGAGATAAGACCGAAAATGTGATCGTGGAATTGCAGAGTGGTTTTAGGAGAGGTAAAGGTTGTATAGATTAGATTTTTATAGTTAGGCACTTATGTGAGAAATATTTAGCAAAGGGTAATGATGGGTATTTTGCATTTTTGGATCTAGAGAAAGCGTATGATTGAGTTGATATAGAGGCAATGTGGAATGTTTTGAGGTTATATGGAATTAATGGTAAACTGTTGCATGCAGTGAAGAGTTTGTATGAGGGCAGTAGAGCTTGTGTTAGGGTAGGGAATGAAGTGAGTAAGTGGTTTCCACTGAGTGTGGGACTGAGACAGGGATGTGTGATGTCACCATGGCAGTTCAATTTGTATATTGATGGAGTTTTAAGAGAGGTGAATGAAAGAGTGCGTGGTCGAGGTTTGAGAATGGTAGATGGGGATGATAATGAGTGGGAACTGAATCAGTTGCTGTTTGCAGATGATACTGTGGTGGTGGCAGATTCAGAGGAAAAGCTGTGTCAGTTAGTGTCAGAATTTGGAATGGTGTATGAGAGAAGGAAGTTGCTACTGAATGTGGGAAAGAGTAAGGTTATGAGGTGTAGAAGAAATGATGATGGTGCTGGATTGAATGTTATGTTGAATGGAGAGACACTTGAGGAAGTTGATCTGTTTTTAGGCTCGTTTTTAGCTGCAAATGGTGGAGTGGAAGCAGATGTGTGTCACAGAGTGAATGAAGGATATAAAGTGTTGGGTGCGTTGAAAGGAGTAATGAGGATTAGAGGGTTGGAAATGAATGTTAAGAAAGTTTTGTATGAGAAAGTGGTTGTGCCAACTGTGATGTATGGATCAGAGTTATGGGGTATGAAATTAAATGAGAGACGGAAACTAAATGTG
>JAXCGZ010013321.1:80000-100000 GCA_037179515.1 Halocaridina rubra | reverse complement strand
AGGGCCCCTATGGTTGTTGATGTTTCTATATATATAATCGTTGAAGGGTGTTTTCGCTTCCAAATATTGTTGGTTTTGGGATATAGGTAAAAATACCTATGAGAAAAGTCTGTGAGCATAACATCGTAAAAATCTGCGTGGGCAGCTCTTATGTTCAGCAAAGAAATAGGCCTTATTCTAATTCTTTTTTTATAGAATATATTTTCTATAAGCTATATATTCATAGGAACAGAGAAAGCTTCATACAATATATGATTTAGCTTTGATTGTAAATTGGCATTACAAGAAACTATCATAATATGATTTTATGCTGATTAATAATAAATGCCATCCAATTTTCTCAGTTAAATAAAAAATTATTACAGATTTTTCTGTGATATGTCATGAAAATCTTTACATATCAATATTTCATTGTTAAATAAGTAGAAGTAATATAAATTAACATAAACTATTTTAGTTAAATCCAAAATATATGCTTAAATATAATTTGAGTTGTCTGAATTATAATCTATAAACTGAATTTAGTAATGCACAATGCTAAATATTTGATCATATTATTATTATTATTATTATTATTTATTATTATTATTATTATTATTATTATTATTATTATTATTATTATTATTATTATTATTATCTCTGGTGGTGGAGGAAAAATATATACATTATTTTTAGTTTTTGAATATCGTAAAAGCCGACTGAAAGGGATAGGGGAGCAAAATTCGGAAATTTACGACTTCGCTTGTCAACAGCTTACTTGATAAACATGAGTCTGTTTCTATATTTAGAGATTTATTCCCTCTACTCTTAATATTATTACCGTGAGTGATGCAGGTTGGGCCTTTTTGTTCTTATCAAATTCCAGGCTCGTTAGCATCCTGTTCCACTATTAACCACAATCACTCAGTGATGTAATTATAACCTGATGAGTTGCCAGTGGTTCGTACACAAAATGTTCATTTATTTCTTCTGATGATTAGATAATGATGACACAGCCGTGTTCGAATCCACCAAGGTCTGTTACCCAAAGGGGATCCAACCTTCATTTTCCACCTCCAACTTGTATCCACCTTCATAATGGGGATGGAAAAAAAAACCCCCAGTATATATTTAAAATCTTCAGAATTAGCTTATTAACGGATTACGAATTGATCTTTTTGGATTCTGATTTTAGTAGTGTTCGCCTACTATATACATAGTAATAGATTGATATATAAATATACAAATAAATAAATATAAAAAAATATATATAAAATTAAGCACGTAGCTTTTGAGACTTAAAGTAACTATTTAAGCAACGTCAAGCTCCTTCATCTCTCTTTCTCCCTCTCTCTCTTTTTTTCTCACGCACACACACACTATTATTATTATTATTATTATTATTATTATTATTATTATTATTATTATTATTATTATTATTATTATTATATTATTATTATTATTATCTATCTATTTTTTTTTTGGCTGAAATGTTCTTATGAACTTTAATGTACAAACCTCTTCTCTTTGCTATATGCCATTAATCACTTATCTAAACTAATATTGCATGAATATTCCATAAAACGGTAATTACTTTGGTAGCTGAGTATGCAGTTGTTGAGAATTACATCAGGTTATTTGAAACTCTTTTCTCATGAATAGGCAACGGAGAGAATATGGACTTGATTAGGTGGCTCTTTCCACAACGCAGCAACTGGCTTTTTTCCGTAGGAAAAATTTCCTTTCAGTATTCTTCCCACCGACACTAATAAAATCGGATACTTATCGCCTCCGCTATTGCTATTTACATACACCAAATCTACCATTCTGCTCTTAAAACCCTCTCCTAACCGGAACATAAAGTTAGGAAATCCCATAATATACATAAAATCTCTTCCCTCCTCGTCTCCCCCCAAAATAAAATTCTTTTTACTCAAAAACCAATATAGATGGCGTTGTGAGTCTCAGGGCTTGAATTCTGGGCCTAGCTTTTATAACGTGATTTTATTATTGCATATATGCGTGTTTGTGTGATTACCTGATTGTGATTACCTGATTGTGTTTACGGGAAAGAGCCCAAAGCTCGTATCTTCCCGTCTCCTCATCGGTTCCATTTTATACTTAGTGATACTTATCATACCTGTCCTTAAAACTATGGATTGAGATAGCATTAACTACCTCCTCGCTCAGCCAATTCGAATTATCAACTACTCTTACACTGAAAAAGTATTACCTTACATCCTGCAAAGAAGTTTTCTTACGAAGCTTCAAACTATGACCTCTAGTTCTATAGCCAGCCATATCAAAATATCGATCCCTATCCACTCTATCATAACCATGAAGGAATTTAAAGACTGTCACCATATCCCCCCCTCACTCTTCTAGCTTCGAGTGATGGTAAGTCTAATTCCCTCAGCCTCTCATCATAACTGAGATTGCGTATTTCTGGCACCAGTTTCGTGGCATGTCTTTGAACTTTTTCAAGCTTAGCTATGTGCTTTTTCAAGTGCGGATTCCAAAAGGGGGCTGCATATTCGAGTTTTGGCCTCACATAGGTTACATAAATATATCTGAACATTTCCTTGTCCATGTGCCTGAAGGCTACCCTTACATTTGATAAGAATGCATATGCTGCCCTTACTATGCCATTTATATGTATTTCTGGAGACAAATCTGCCAGTATGTTTACTCCTAGATCTCTCTCATTTTCTGTCTCTTGAAGTTGTACTCCAGCCACCGAGTAGTCAAGCTTGGGCCTTCTTGCACTTGTACCCATTCTCATTACCTTACATTTTGAGGTATTGAATTTCATTAGCCACTTTTCTGACCACTCATGCAGATTATTTAGATCCTCCTGAAGTTCTCTACCATTGTTCTCGTTTTTTACTTTCTTCACAATCTTTGCATCATCTGCAAACATATTCATGAATGAATTTACAGACTCTGGTAGGTCATTTACATATACAAGGAACAAAAGTGGCCCTAAAACTGAACCCTGTGGAACCCCACTACTAACTCTTCTCCATTCAGACACTGAGTGTCTTACTCTAACCCTCTGTTCCCTTCCTTCTAGGTAAGTTTTTATCCATTCCAAAACATTTCCACCTATTCTAGCCATTGATTGCAGCTTCTTAATAAGTCTCCCATGTGGAACAGTGTCAAACGCTTTCTGGAAGTCTAGGAATATGCAATCTGCCCAGCCCTCTCTTTCCTGTAAGATTTGGCTTACCTCATCATAAAATTCTAATAAGTTTGTTACTGTTGATCTACCTTCTCTGAAGCCATGTTGCCTCACTGACAAAAAGTTGAAGGATTCCAAGTGAAGAGAGATATGTTTCCTGAGTAGTTTCTCCATAACTTTGCAAACTATGCTGGTCAAGGAAACTGGTGTGTGTGTGTGTGTGTGATTACCTAATTGTGATTACCTAATTGTGTTTACGGGAAAGAGCCCAAAGCTCGTATCTTCCCGTCTCCTCATCGGTTCCATTTTATACTTAGTGATACTTATCATACCTGTCCTTAAAACTATGGATTGAGATAGCATTAACCACCTCCTCGCTTAGCGAATTCGAATTATCAACTACTCTTACACTGAAAAAGTATTTCCTTACATCCTGCGAAGAAGTTTTCTTACGAAGCTTCAAACTATGACCTCTAGTTCTAGAGCCAGCCATATCAAAATATCGATCCCTATCCACTCTATCATAACCATGAAGGAATTTAAAGACTGTCACCATATCCCCCCTCACTCTTCTAGCTTCGAGTGATGGTAAGTCTAATTCCCTCAGCCTCTCATCATAACTGAGATTGCGTATTTCTGGCACCAGTTTCGTGGCATGTCTTTGAACTTTTTCAAGCGTGTGCGTGTGTGTGTGTGCGTGTGTGTGTGTGCTTTTTTTAAAAATGAGGATGATAATGTATTCCGCATATATACTACCACCTTATTTATCAAAATATATATGTGGTACGAGAATATTATTAGAAGTCTGAATGGTGGGGTCTAACCTTTATAATGTGGTCAAATAACAGTTCTTGCACGTCTTATTTAGTTTTTGTTTTGTGCATGTATATATATATATATATATATATATATATATATATATATATATATATATATATATATATATATATATATATATGTGTGTGTGTGTGTGTGTGTATATATATATATATATATATATATATATATATATATATATATATATATATATATATATATATATATATATATATATATATGTATGTGTGTGTACATATATTTATATATATGTGTATGTATATATATATATATATATATATATATATATATATATATATATATATATATATATATATATATATATATATATATATATATATATGCGTGTGTGTGTGTGTGTGTGTGTGTGTCTGTGTGTACATATATTTATATATATATATATATATATATATATATATATATATATATATATATATATATATATATGTATGTACATATATAAATATATTTTTTTATAAGTGTGACACCGGAACAGGCAGAAACTGCCCTCATCAATAAAGTCCCGGACACGAGAAAATACCAAGACGAAGGAAAAGAAAAAGGTTAAGGACAAGGAAGAGATGAGGTAATGTCACCCAAGAAAAAACAGTCAATGTACAGAGAACTCAGAGATATGGGGGACTAGGCTCTGAGATGACGATAGATCTGCTTTTTGAAGGATGAAAGGCCATGAGAATTAGGAAAAACAGAAGGAGGAAGAGAGTTCCAGAGTCTGGAGGTAGATGGGAAGAAGCAGTCGCTGCACCGATCAATCCGAGACCTATACATCTCCACCCAGTACCCGTCAGATGAGGCAGCTTGGCGAGTGTTACGGGCCTCGGCAGTGGGGGAGGGATGCAATTTGCCAACACATCAGAGCAGCGATGGAAGTAGTAGCGATAGGAAAGAGAAAGGGAAAGAGAGAATCCAGATTAGAAGTAAGAGAAGGATCATTAATGAGTCTGACTGCCTTAGATTCAACCCTATCAAGAAGATAAGTATAAGAAGAAGCACCCCAGATGTGTGAGCAGTAATCTAAGCAAGGACAGATAAGACCTTTATAAATTTTACGTAACTGTAAAGAGGAAAAGTAATGACGATAACGAAACAAAACCCCCAATTTTTTTATTGATGATTTAGAAATTTGGATTATGTGATTCCTCCCAGACAAGTTATATATATATACATATATATATATATATATATATATATATATATATATATATATATATATATATATATATATATATATATAACTTGTCTTGGAGGAATCACATAATCCAAATTTCTAAATCTTCAATCAATAAATTGGGGGCTTTGTTTCATTATCATCATTACTATTCCTCTTTACAGTTACGTAAAATTTATAAAGGTCTTATCTGTCCTTGCTTAGATTACTGCTCACACATCTGGGGTGCTTCTTCTTATACTTATCTTCTTGATAGGGTTGAATCTAAGGCAGTCAGATTCAATAATGATCCTTCTCTTACTTCTAATCTGGATTCTCTCTCTCCCTTTATCTTTTCAATCGCTACTACTTCCATCGCTGCTCTGATGAGTTGGCGAATTGTATCCCTCCCCCACTGCCAAGGCTGCGTAACACTGGCCAAGCTGCCTCATCTGACGGGTACTGGGTGAAGGTGTGTGGCTCGCGGGTAAATGAAAAAGCATTGGTAGCTGGAACCCTCTTGGAAAAAGACAATTGCTGGGAAGCTCCGCTGTATATACTCTACAGTTTTCTCCGATGCCTTTTGTGAATACTAAATGTCAGGAGATTCTCTTCCTTCAATAATATATATATATATATATATATATATATATATATATATATATACATATATATATATATATATATATATATATATATATATATATATATATATATATATATATATATATATATATATATATATATATATATATATATATATATATATATATATATATATATATATATATATATATATATATATATATATATATATATATATATATATATATATATATATATATATATATATATATATATTATTAAAGGAAGAGAATCTCCTGATATTTAGTATTCACAAAAGGCATCTGAGAAAATTGTAGAGTATATACAGCGGAGCTTCCCAACAATCGTCATTTTCCAAGAGGGTTCCAGCTACCAATGCCTCTTCATTTACCCAACGATGGAGGCTTGAAGCCTCCGAAAGTTCTCACTCCAAGTCGTCTTCAATAAACTTATGTCAAAGAATCATTTCTGCAAGGGAGGATTATTACTCTTCAACTGGGATATTCAAATATTCAATACATGATGTTTTATTCAAGCCTGTATATTCTCTACAGATTTCTCCGATGCATTTTGTGAATATACATATATATATATATATTTATATATATATATATATATATATATATATATATATATATATATATATATATATATATATATATATATATATATATATATATATATATATATATATATATATATATATATGAATATATATATATATATATATATATATATATATATATATATATATATATATATATATATATATATATATATATATATATATATATATATATATATAAAACTATATATAACTATATATATATATATATATATATATATATATATATATATATATATATATATATATATATATATATATATATATATATACATATATATATATATATATATATATATATATATATATATATATATATATATATATATATATATATATATAAAACTATATATATAACTATATATATATATATAGCTATATATATATATATATATATATATATATATATATATATATATATATATATATATATATATATATATATATATACATATAGCTATATATATATATATATATATATATATATATATATATATATATATATATATATATATATATATATATATATATATATATATATATATATATATATATATATATATATATATATATATATATATATATATATATATATATATATATATATATATATATATATATATATATATATATATATATATATATATATATATATATATATATATATATATATATATATGTATGTATATATATATATATATATATATATATATATATATATATATATATATATATATATATATATATATATATATATATATATATATATATATATATATATATATATATATATATATATATATATATATATATATATATATATATATATATATATATATATATATATATATATATATATATATATATATATATATATATTTATATATATGCGTATATATATATATATATATATATATATATATATATATATATATATATATATATATATATATATATATATATATATATATATATATATATATATATATATATATATATATATATATATATATATATATATAGTATATATATATATATATATATATATATATATATATATATATATATATATATATATATATATATATATATATATATATATATATATATATATATATATATATATATATATATATATATAAATAAGCACATTACATATGTGAAAACATGAATCATTTTTCACCCCGACTGGGACTCGAACCTAGGACTTATGATTACTAAGTCAAGGCGCTACCACTACACCACAGAAGGTTAAAAGGAATCCAACCTTATAGCTTATATCTGCTATACTTAGGAATGAACACAATCTAACTGAATGCCACTATGTTCATATTACAGATTCCCCAACCTCACTCGTGGCTTCATTTTAGCATTTAATTCAATTCCGAATCTCTTTCGGGCCATGAAATAACCAAATAAGCACATTACATATGTGAAAATATGAATCATTTTTTACCCCGATCGGGTAAAAAATGATTAATGTTTTCACATGTGTAATGTGCTTATTTGGTTATTTCATCGCCCGAATGACATTGGGAATTGAATTAAATGCTAAAATGAAGCCACGAGTGAGGTTGGGGAATCTGTAATATGAATATAGTGGCATTCAGTTAGAATGCGTTCATTCCTAAGTATAGCAGATATAAGCTATAAGGTTGGGTTCCTTTTAACCTTCTGTGGTGTAGTGGTAGCGCCTTGACTTAGTAATCATAAGTCCTAGGTTCGAGTACCGGTTGGGGTAAAAAATGATTCATGTTTTCACATGTGTAATGTGCTTATATGGTTATTTCATGGCCCGAATGAGAGTGGGAATTGAATTAAATGCTAAAATGAAGCCACGAGTGAGGTTGGGGATTCTGTAATATGAACATAGTGGCATTCAGTTAGAATGCGTTCATTCCTAAGTATAGCAGATATAAGCTATAAGGTTGGATTCATTTTAACCTTCTGTGGTGTAGTGGTAGCGCCTTGACTTAGTATTCATAAGTCCTAGGTTCGAGTCCCAGTTTGGGTAAAAAAATATTCATGTTTTCACATATGTAATGTGCTTATTTGGTTATTTCATTGCCCGAATGAGATTGGGAATTGAATTAAATGCTAAAATGAAGCCACGAGTGAGGTTGGGGAATCTGTAATATGAACATAGTGGCATTCAGTTAGAATGTGTTCATTCCTAAGTATAGCAGATATAAGCTATAAGGTTGGATTCCTTTTAACCTTCTGTGGTGTAGTGGTAGCGCCTTGACTTAGTATTCATAAGTCCTAGGTTCGAGTCCCGGTTGGGGTAAAAAATTATTCATGTTTTCACATATGTAATGTGCTTATTTGGTTATTTCATTGCCCGAATGAGATTGGGAATTGAATTAAATGCTAAAATGAAGCCACGAGTGAGGTTGGGGAATCTGTAATATGAACATAGTGGCATTCAGTTAGAATGTGTTCATTCCTAAGTATAGCAGATATAAACTATAAGGTTGGATTCCTTTTAACCTTCTGTGGTGTAGTGGTAGCGCCCTGACTTAGTATTCATAAGTCCTAGGTTCGAGTCCCGGTCGGGGTAAAAAATGATTCATATATATATATATATATATATATATATATATATATATATATATATATATATATATATATATATATATATGCAGCCTTTTAATTTATCCTAATGTGACTGTGGTGCGAGAGTTTTCGAATGTGAACGTTTCCCTTTACTCTTTGTCACGTGTTTCAGTCTTAACTTTGCATATGACTTCATTCGTTAATATAATTTGTATTTAGAGTTGATAATGTGCAATGATTATACTTCAGGAGTGTTTACATATATATTAGCTTGAATTTGATGAATGTATAAATTGTACAAATGTGTTGAATATTATAACCCTTGAATTAATGAAGCAAACTATATAGAGCATCCAAATTCATATATGTATTTTTTTTTTTTTTTAAGAGTGTGACACCGGGACAGGCAGAAACTGCCCTCATCAACAAAGGCCCGGCCATGAGAAAATACCAAGACGAAGGAGAAGAAAAAGGTTAAGGCCATACAGAGATGAGGTAATGTCACACGAAGGAAAACGACAGACAGAAAAAAACAGTCAAAGTAAAGAGGACCCAGAGATATGGAGGACTAGGCTCTGAGATGACGATAGATCTGCTTTTTGAAGGATGAAAGGTCAAAAGAATTAGGAAAGACAGAAGGAGGAAGAGAGTTCCAGAGTCTTGAGGTAGATGGAAAGAAGCAGTCTCTGCACAGACCAATCCGCGAGCTACAAATCTCCACACAGTACCTATGAGATGAAGCCACTTGGCGAGTGTTATGCGGCCTCGGCAGTGGAGGAGGGATGCAACTCGCCAACTCATCAGAGCAGCGATGGAAGTAGTAGCGATAGAAAAGCGAAAGGGAAGATACCTTACGGCGAAGAGAGAGAGAATCCAGGTTAGAAGTAAGAGAAGGATCATTAATGAGTCTGACTGCCTTAGATTCAACCCTATCAAGATGATAAGTAAAGGAAGAAGCACCCCAGACGTGTGAGCAGTATTCTAAGCAGGGGCGGATAAGACCTTTGTAAATTTTAAGTAACTGCAATGAGGAAAAGTAATGACGAAAACGAAACAAAACCCCCAATTTTTTGGATGAAGATTTAGAAATTTGGATTATGTGATTCCTCCAAGACAAGTTAGAGGCTATATGGATTCCTAATATATTGATAGAGTTAAGAGGGTAAATTTTATTAGTTTCGAAGACAATAGGGTTATCAGGAGGAGAAGAAGATAAAAAGATAGCCAGAAACTGTGTCTTGGAGGCAATGAATTTAACTAAATTTTGAGTGCCCCATTCAGATACTCTCTGCAAATCGGAGTTAAGAGTAGAAGAAAGAGTGATACGAGATTGATTACGAGTAACAGATGAAGGGTGTGAAGAAAAGGCAGAGGAAAAGTGAAGGGTAGAATCATCGGCAAAGGCATGAAGAAGAGAGGAAGATGGGGATTGTAGAAGATCATTGATGAAGAGAAGGAAGAGAGTAGGTGAAAAAACAGAGCCCTGTGGAACACCACTGGAAACAGAGAAAGGGTTAGATGTCGCGCCATCAACAACTACAGATATAGAACGGTCAGTAAGAAAACTGGAAATCAGAGAACAGAAAGAAGGGGTAAAGCCATATATATATATATATATATATATATATATATATATATATATATATATATATATATATATATATATATATATACAAATAAGCACATTACATATGTGAAAACATGAATCATTTTTTACCCCGACCGGGACTCGAACCTAGGACTTATGATTACTAAGTCAAGGCGCTACCACTACACCACAGAAGGTGTAGTGGTAGCGCCTTGACTTAGTAATCATAAGTCCTAGGTTCGAGTCCTGGTCGGGGTAAAAAATGATTCATATATATATATATATATATATATATATATATATATATATATATATATATATATATATAATATATATATATATATATATATATATATATATATATATATATATATATATATATATATATATACTATATATATATATATATATATATATATATATATATATATATATTATATACATATATATATATATATATATATATATATATATATATATATATATATATATATATATATATATATATATATATATATATATATATACTATATATATATATATATATATATATATATATATACATATATATATATATATATATATATATATATATATATATATATATATATATATATATATATATATATATATGCAGTAAATCCTACTACTACTGGTATTACTACTACTACTACTACTACTGCTACTGCTACTACTATTACTGCTACTACTACTACTACTGCTGATAATAATAATAATAATAATAATAATAATAATAATAATAATAATAATAATAATAATAATAATAATAATAATAATAATAATAATAATAATGATAATAATAATGATAATAATAATAAAAATGGTAATAATAATAATAATATAATAACAATAATAATAATACTAATAATAATAATAATAATAATAATAATAATAATAATAATAATAATAATAATAATAATAATAAAATAATAATAATAATAATAATAATAATAATAATAATAATAATAATAATAATAATAATAATAATAATAATAATAACAATAATAATAATAATAATAATAATAATAATAATAATAATAATAATAATAATAATAATAATAATAATGATAAAGGAGAAACTTTGTATAATTAGGTAATCATTGTCTATAATTACATAAGAATTACATATGTGGCTAACATTGCTAAATAGGACGTCCTTTATTTCTAATTTAACAGGGAAAACAATAGCAGTAACGGAATTACCAAGAGTTGCTTTTAGTTACGTATTTACCGTGTAGTATAGGTTGGCCCATGGCAAAAACCGCCCGTTGCTGTATTACATGTTTAGGGGCTTGTGGGCTTAAATAAGACTGTCCAGGACAGTTCGATGTTACGTCTTCCTTCCGTTACGGTTCTCTTTCTATGCCTACATCAACACCGAATAGTCTTGGTTATTCGTTACACATGTCTCAGAATCCCTTCACATCTGACAAGTCACAATACTTCCCAGCTCTGTTTCTGATTATGTTTTCTTCGTGCCCAGGCCTGATGAGGGTACATTTATTTATACTTTTTGGCCCGTCCTGGTGTCACAATAAAAAAAAAAAAAAGTTTCAGGCGACCTTCCTTGGCACTAAGAAATAGAAGGAAAATGTTGGAGATTTAGTGAATGGGAGAGAGACTGTCGAGACAGCAGAGGTACAACAGATATGATATTTTCCATTCGACAGCTGATGGAAAAAGCCTGGGAATTCGATAATAAACTGTACATGATTTTCATTGATCTGCACAAGGCTTTTGACTCTGTACCTAGAAAAAGATTGTGGAAATGTCTACACGATTATGGAATAAATGGTCAACTACTGAAAGCAATCAAGAGCACGTACAGTCCATGCATAAGCAAAGTAAGCACAGAGTATAAATATGAAAAATGGTTTGATATAACATCTGGGGTGAAGCAGGGAAGTGTTTTGTCACCTTTGTTGTTCATAACATATATGGACAAAATCATGAAACAAGTAAACAACCAGCAAGAAACACAAATGAGGACATTAGCTTGCACAGATGTCATTTGCCATTGGGAAACAAGTAGGGATGGATTGCAGGAGGCGGCGGAGAGATGGGATGGGGCACTTGAAGAAGCGGGAATGAAGATGAATAAAGTGAAGACTGAAGTCATGGTATTTGATAGAGGAGAAGAGATCCTAAATACAAGTCTCAATGGAACTACACTCTCACAAGCAAAATAATATAAGCATCTTGGAGTAGAGATTAAATCAACTGGAGGTATGTACGATGAGATCACTGAAAGAATCAATAAATACTGCAGACAATTCCACATGCTCTACCCATTGTTCAAAGAAAAACATATCCCAGCAGAAATTAAGAAACTAGTCTACACGACTGTCTTTATACCAAGATTAACCTATGGAGTTGAAACTTGGACATTGATTACAACAGACATGAGTAGATTAGTAGCTGCAGAAATGAAACCTATCAGACTTATCCTCGGTAAAACACAAATGGATAGAATGAGGAATGAAGAACTTAAAAGAAGACTAGGAGTGATATCATTTGAAACAAAAATTGACCAAGCTAAGTTGAGGTGACTGGGACATGTACAGAGAATGGAGGAGGTAAGAATTCCAAAACTAGCATTCAAATGAACACCAGACGAAAGAAGGCCCACAGGCCGCCCACGAAAAAGATGGAGGGATAGTATACAAGAAATCTTAACAAAATATAGAATGGGAAGACTGAATAGATTGGAGGATGTACAAACGTACAAATTGTAACTAATATTTTTTATCAAAATATGTAATTATTGTAAATAGGTAATCATTAAGTAATTATTAAGTTATTTTAAAGTTGTATTTAATGGGTCAATAATTACTCTTGGGTTGTTTGTAGCGCCTCCCTCCGAAATAAATGTACATATAAATAACCCTGAATTAGATCATTGAATCAGTTCAATATTTTGCTTGTACTGGTGAACATCCTCTTTTGTACATTAAGTAATATAACTCTTGGTTTCCTTTTGAAATAGTGAAGTAACTACAGTTGGTACATTGGTGACCCCAGAGTGTTTCTATCTCTCACCCACGCCATGACAGACATCAAATCTTCTACAGTGGCAACAGACCTTATTGCTAACTTCAAACTCCCGACGTTCTCCACCATCGACGCCCACATCTCGTTCCGACGTGCAGAAATACAATTTCGTTTAAAGAGGATCACAAATTCCGGAACACAAGGTGATCATGTTTTATCATCAATCCCTGACACACTCTTTCCCCAGATATCAGACTGGTTGGAATCCCAGGGTGACAACGCCATCGCAACCAGGACTTGAAAACCTTCCTCTTAAAGAAATTCTCTCCATCTCCAGAGAAAAGAGCTAAAATGATATTTGACCTTTCAAAACAGGCACTAGGTGATCAGCGCCCTTCTGACACACTTGCTGAGATAAGATCTATTGCCCATCTTCCTCCCGACAGTTCGGGTACCAGTCAGACAATAGATGTACTCCTCGCCCTTTGGTTACAGCGTCTTCCTGAATCTGTCTGTGCTGCAATCACAGATTTTTCAACTTTCGATGATGCAGCTCTGGCAGCCCATGCAGATAGTCTTTTCGATGCACACAATGCAGCTAGTTGTCCACCAATATATGCCAGCACACCTCCTGACATTACCAGTATCAATCACATGTACTCCAGCGCTCCAGACAAAGCCGTCGCTGCTGCCACATCTTCATCTCGATCATCATTCTACAACAATGCCCTCACATGACCTCGAGCTAAAGAAATTACTTCATATTCTCACAAAGGACTGGATGTCACGTCCAAACTCTGTTACTATCACGCCTGCTCTGTTCACGCCACCAAAAACTACAAAAAACCATGCATGTGTGCAAAAAAACTTACTTTAAGGTCGTCGCTGCCTGCGGCGACCTCTGTCTCAATTAATGTTTTCTTCCTAGTTGATTCCATTACAGGTATCAAATTCTTGCTTGACACAGGTGCCTGCAGGTCTCTCATCCCAAAGTTCATGGTCCACAGTGGTTGTTATCCTTTGCCAACAGAACTTTCACTTTGAAATTTATTATTGCAGATATTTCTCTACCTCTCATTGGAGCTGATTTTCTTGCACATTTCCATCTCCTCGTCAATGTCGCCAATTGCCGCCTCGTGGACACCAACACCTTATCCTCAATTGACATTGTTACCGCACCTGCTGACCTCGCTCTTCACATATTTAATGCCCAAGATGATTACTCCTTCCTGCAGTCTACATATCCTGAAGTCTTCAAACCAGAACTTCACCTATCTTCCTGCACACCTGCAAGTCATGGTATTTTCCATTTCATACGAACTTCAGGTCCTCCAGTATTCTCAAAGTTTCGTCGGCTGTCTCCAGAAAAACTCACCACAACAAAAAAGGTCTTCAAGGAAATGGAAGAAATGGGTCTAGGTCAAAAGGCATCCAGCCCATGGGCATCCCCATTGCACATAGTAATAAAAAAGGACGGCACACTACAACCCTGCGGTGACTACAGGCGATTGAATATGATGACAGAACCTGATCATTACCCTCTCCCTAACATTGCTAATGTCACGACATACTTACATAGGGCGAAGATATTTTCCAAACTGGACTTGCTCAAAGGTTACTATCAAGTCCCTATGAATCCTGAAGACATTCCCAAGACAGCCATAACCACTCCCTTTGGAACATATGCGTTCAACTACTCTTGCTTTGGCCTAAGAAACGCCGGAGCCACTTTCCAACGTACGATGGATGGGATTTTGGGTGACCTACCCTTCTGTGTTGCTTATGTGGATGACATCCTAGTTTTCTCTCCTAATCATGACACCCACACCAAACACCTCCACCAAGTTCTTGAACGTCTACACTCTGCTGGTCTCATCGTCAGGCACGACAAGTGTGTATATGGAGTCAAAGAAGTAGAGTTCCTGGGGCACTGTATCTCCTCCAAGGGTGTCCTTCCCCTCCAAGAAAAGTAACCACCTTCCAGACTTTCCCTAAGTCTACTACTATCAAGGCCTTGCAAAAATTTGTAGGAATGGTCAACTATTACCATCGTTTTTTACCAAACATTGCTTCAATAATGACTCCACTATATACAGTTCTGGCTGGAAAACCAAAATCACTATCCTGGGGACATGCCCAAGAAGATGCCTTTAATGCTGCCAAAAAAGCTCTTTCTGCTGCAGCCCATCTTAACTTTCCAACACCTGGTCTACCTCTCATCTTGTCTACTGATGCCAGCGATATTACAGTGGGAGCTGTCCTCGAACAGATTAAGCATGGAGTTTGTCAACCACTCGCCTTCTTCAGTAGAAAGCTTACTCCTGCTGAAACAAATTACTCTACCTTCGACAGGGAGCTTCTTGCTATTTATTCAGCTGTCCGCCACTTCAAGCATTTTCTCGAAGGTGTCTCATTAACCATCCAAACGGACCACCTTCCACTTGTCCACGCTTTTACCAAGTGAACAGATCCATGTTCCGCAAGACAACAAAGACACCTCTCTACTATATCTGAGTTTAACTGTACTTTGCAACATGTCTCGGGAAAAAAGAATCCTGTCGCTGATGCACTTTTAAGAAACACTATTTCATCCATATGCCTTGGCCTTGACTACAGACACCTCGCAGAACTACAGATACAAGATTATGAAACGCAATCTTGTCGTACATCACTCACATCTCTTCAATGGAAAGATTTACCAATAGACGAACAAGGGACCACCATCTTGTGTGACGTGAGTTCAGGACGACCTCGCCCCTGGATTCCTCAGCCTCCTCGACGACACATATTCCAACTTATTCATGGACTTTCTCATCCCTCCGGCCGATCAACTGCTACGCTCCTCAAGAAAAAATTCATATGGCAAGGCATAACAAAAGACGCTAAATCTTGGTCCCGCTCCTGCTTGTCATATGAAACTTCTAAAATCCACCGACATACTGAATCTGGAATTGGTACTTTTCCTCAGCCACAAAGACGTTTTTCCCATGTCCATGTTGACACTGTGAGACCTTTTCCTCCATCAGAAAACAACAAATACATATTCACAATAGTGGACCACTCAATCCAATGGCCCGAGGCAGTGCCCATGAAAGAGACCACTGCCTCCTCCTGTGCTTCTGCCTTCCTATCTGCCTGGATCTCAAGATTTGGCATCCCCAAACATATTACATCAGATAGGGGTTCCACATATACATCCCAACTTTGGAACTCTCTCAGTCAGCTCCTTGGCTCCACAAACCATCACACAACGTCCTACAATCCAGAAGCCAACGGCATGGTTGAACGCATGCACAGAACACTAAAGGCAGCCCTCATCACCCGCTGCACAGCAATTCTTGGACACATCAACTACCTTGAGTACTCCTTGGACTTCGAACTACTCCCAAAGAAGGTCTTAATGTATCCTCAGCCGAGATGGTATATGGCGACCCCTTGGTGGTACCTGCGGAGTTTTTCCCAAACAATAATCACCATGAAGATCTCGATCATCTCCGCCAGATAGTTGGAAAATACACACCTGTAACACAATCATACCAGAATAATAGAAAAACTTTCATTCCACGAGACCTCAACACAGCCACCCACGTCTTCATCAGAACGGATAGTCATCGGACCCCTCTAACACCTCCTTACACTGGACCGTATAGAGTCATATGACGACGTTCAAAGGCATTCCTCCTCAACATCCGTGGCACTGAGGAGTGGATATCCATTGACCGCTTGAAAGTCGCCTACCTGCAAGAAGATGATCCTCCTCCTATTCGATTCTCTAGGGCAGGACGCCCTTTAGTCTCTTCCAAGGGGGGAGCGTTGTACAAATGTACGAATTGTATATAATATTTTTTATCAAACTATGTAATTATTGTAAGTAGGTAATCATTTAGTAATTATTAAGTTATTTTAAAGTTGTATTTAATGGGTCAATAATTACTCTTGGGTTGTTTGTAACTCCTCCCACCGAAATAGTTGTACATATAAATAACCCTGAATTGGATCATTAAATCAGTTCAATATTCTGCTTGTATTGGTGAACATCCTCTTTTGTATATTAAGTAAAATAACTTGCTTTCCGTCTGAAGTAGTGAAGTAACTATAGTCGTTACAAGGAGGAGGATATCTTCCGGGACAGAGCGGAATGGAGAAGATGCTCCGCACTGACAGGCTAAAAGGCCTACCTGTGGGAGGAAAGAAAGAAAGAGAGAAAGAAGATAGATAGATAAATAGATAGATAGATAGATAGACATATAGATAGATAAATATATAGACAGATAGATAAATAGACAGACAGATAGATAAATAGATACACAGATATATATATATATATATATGTATATATATATATATATATATATATATATATATATATATATATATATATATATATATATATATATATATATATATATATATATATATATATATATATATATATATATATATATATATATATATATATATATATATATATATATATATATATATATATATATATATATATATATATATATATATAGATAGATAGATAGCTGGATAGATAGATAGATAGATAGATAGATAGATAGATAGATAGATAGATAGATAGAGAAAATGAGTGAATTGATATTATGGGGGGGGGGTCTCGTACTATATTTGTTTTATACATGGGCTATGAAATTTTCTTTGGGGTCTTTGTTCAAAAGGTAAGGAAACCAGACTGAACTTTCTTTTATTGTATATTTGAATGTATTCAACTTAAATTGTAAATTTCTTCAACACGAATTAATAATGTTAATGAAAATCGGAATAATGTGTAGATAATACTATAGTCACAAGATTTAGCCTCATAAGGGAAATGGTAATCTTATCTAAAATTTGTCATGATGTCCTCACTTGAAATGCCGAGTTTGCAGGAGCAAATTGTTTGAGGTGTGCTAACGAGGAACATAATATGAAATTAAAGATAGGAAGATATGATGTGGATAGGAACTGCAACATAGTTATTTTTTGTATATTCACAAACTTGGACATAATATGGGAAGTCTTTTACCACTGAGAGTCCATATTGTATTGGTGTAATCCCGAATCATGTCAAGATGAGACGAAAAAAACACCACTATTCGGTCATCGAAGCTGGACAGATTATTATGGAGATGCTCTCCTTCTGCATGAGTTTCATTGGAAGACCTCTTTAAGAAAGACCTCCATCTTACAATATCTTTCTTTTTCCCAATCTTATTTTTGTCCAGTTATTTCTCTTCCTCCTACTCCCCTCCTCCATTCTTATGCATATACAGGGAACTGCATTAGCCTCGACTTGCTTTGCTCTTCTTATCCATCTTTGTTGTATTAGCAGATAGCTAACTCTCTCTCTCTCTCTCTCGCATGAATTTTTAATGAGTTTTAAGTAAAAAGAATAAGAAAGAACATAAATCTCATGCAGTTCAGCGCCTAAAAAATGAGTGTGCGAGAACTTTTACAGATGCAAATAGGACCCCTCCTAGAATGTATATATTAATGGTTGCAATGAGCCCTTCCAATAACACGAAATCTCTCTTTCATTATCTTTAAAAAAAATTTCTCTATCTTCATTCTACGTCTTTCCCCGCCTTGCTTCCTGCAACTTTCTTCTTTCATTATCTTTCTTCTTTTTTTCTATTTTTTTCTTTTTTAATCGTTCTTCTTGTTCCTTGATTATTCATTATGCTTTTTAAATTCTTCTTACTTCATCATGTTTTCCTTCTTCCTTCTACCTCTTTATTGTCATTCTTTTCCTTTTCTTCCTCCTTTTTTTCCTCCTCCTCTTCTTTTATTTTTTTCTTCCCACGCGTATTAAAAGAAATGAATGATGAGTGCACGACCTTATGACGAGCGAAGCCTAAATTCGAGTCTCTGTGGACGGTATACGAGAGGAGCGCCTTTTCATTTTCATCCCACACCCACGCCAAAGCACCGTGACGTAGATGAACAAGCACTATTGGTGCTGTCTCTTTAAGAAGGACATAAAATAGAATTAGCTGCATAAGCTGCACTGGCAGAGCGGAGGCTATTTGCAAAAAGCAATATGCAATAATTGATAAACAAGTCTCAGATTTCTTCGAAGATTTCTTCAAAGCCTATTGCCATTATTAATGAAAACCAAACTACCGTCTTCGGATACATTCTCCAAAGGCATTCTCGGAGGGGGAGGGGGACTGACAGTCATCGCCTGATGATTCGGAGCAAAAAATGGAGTTGAATGGAACGTTGGCTGGATGGATGGATACGTAGGTGCGAATCAGCTGGTGGAAAGAGCGGGGACGTGGGTGCGAATCGCTCTCCTAAGGAAGGAAGTGGTTATAATAATAATAATGGTAATAATATTACAGTGTTCAGTCAGGCGTTCACACTACCAGAAATTTCAAATGCTACGAAAATAGGCAGGGGGGGGGAGGGTTAAAGGAGGAAGGAAGAATGGAGCGTCAAGGAA